>JBAMHT010090479.1:1641-12004 GCA_037177075.1 Craterocephalus fluviatilis | reverse complement strand
AACAGGAACAAGAAGGAGCTGCTTGGAGGAAAGTAAGTGAGGAGACTGATATAGCGCCTTCTGTTCCCCGACTTCCAAAGCAAGTACAATGCTGCAACTCTATCATAATAACCACGCTCTGCCAAGTATGTAAACACTTAGCGCGTCACATTAAATTATGTGCTGGGACCACAGGAAATATGGGTAATGTTAATTCAATGGGGAACTTTGTCTTGGTGTCTCCACAACTTCCTGTTTCTGTAAAAACAAAATAAAAATACCTTAAATTTTCTAATGCAAAAAAAATGTTAACATCACTATCGTAATTTCACTAAATCAACTGTGGTGCACCATAAAAGTTTTGCTGTCTAATAACATTTTTACATTGTTTCGTTTTTGTTTTGCATTTTACACTAAATAGCCTAATCAGAACATTTTGGATGAAGCATGGCCACAGGCTCTTTCATTTACATGATTTAAAATAATCATTTTATTCTCCCGTTATCATTCATTATTATTCATTTACAATACTTATTGCTAAGAAGAAAGCGGGATACAAGCGGGAACCTTGAGACATCACAAGTCATCCCAGATGCTGCAGACAGTGGGATGTGCCAGTAACACCTCAGTAGGTGCAAGAGGCATCCTAACCAGCTGTTGCCCTCATCACCAAAATGAAGTACATTTTCACACTTGACAGCCATACTCAGCAAAACATATTAAGCCGTTTTTGGTTTAGCATGACGTAACATTTTTTCTCCTCTTCCTATTGGCTGCTGTTTTGAAGCGGTCATGTGAAAGTGATAATTTATAGTTACCATGTAACAGACAGTTCAGCTGTGTACAATATATTTTAAATAGGATGGAAGGATGAATCTAACCTCTAAAGTGAAAAAACAAGAAGAGCTACCAGCATACACCCACTTTATTAGTTGAATAAAAGATTATAGGCTTGATCTGAAATAAAACATCATATTTACATTTTATCAACATAGACAGTATCATCTAGCAGTACTGTAATCACTTTTTTAGGTTTATTAGACGTTTGAGTTACGTAACAGCTGGATCGTTTTATAAACCATTATAAACAGATCATTCTAAAAACTGGAAGAACTATGATCATGGCGCTTATTTGTTTTTACCTGCATGCTGAGGTTACGAGGAATTGTAGTTTTAACAACATAGCAGTTTTTGAATTTAAAGTTGCAAATATGAAATTAACAAACAACCAGGGAGTTTAAAGGGTTGGTGAACAAAACTGTGGATTCAGAGCTTAATAATTTATTAGATGGATGAAATGTATTTTATCCATATTAAACAGCACACTGGTGTATGAACGTGAATGAATGCTGGGTGATGGTCGGAGAGGCCGTTGGTACAGACTGGCTGCCACTTTTCTGTCAGTCTGCCTCAGGGCAGCTGTCGCTACATATGCAGCTTACCATCACCAGGTATGAATGGAGTTTCCAAAGTGAGTGTCCAGCTATATGAATAAAATCCATTATTATTGTTGTTGTTGTTGTCGTCAGCACCCCCAATTTATAATACAAAAGTTATTACATGGGAGCTCAGATCCAGAGCTCTCAGAAACAGTTGGTCACATGTCTCTATCCCATTTTGTTTTCAAATGATCAATCTTACTAAGGTCAACATTCAAAAGTCAGCTTTTTCGGAATAGATAGATACTTTATTAGTTCTTAGGGAAATTAAAAGTACTCTGCAGCTACAGTCGTCTGCAAAATTATTCATACCCTCCATTAAAGAAGGCAAAAACACAGCCGTCACTGAAATATGCTGAAATTTACTAAAGTAATAATAGATTTGAATTTTATGAAAATCATCACATTTTTATAAATTGTAGTTCAATAGAATATTGTTTGAAAACAATTAAATATATGCTAAACTATTACATCCCTAATTAACTAATAATCGGTTCAACAATCCTTTGAGGCGACTACTGCAATCAGGTGTTTTCTGTAACTCTCCATCAGACTTCTACATCTTTTGGCAAGTATTCTAGCCCACTGCTCATCAGCGAGGATCTCTCATTGGTTTAGAAGTATTTTATATACACAGATAACTACAACACACCACAGGAAGTGCTGGGGGCAGTACGGACATTATGTGCGGCCACTGTGTTTAACCAACAAAGAACAATTCAAGCCTGATGGCGGCGTAACCCAAACAGTGAAGAGAAGAATACATTTTAATGTTCTGAAAATGAAATTTTATGCTTTTTTAAGCGTTTATTCTGCTGTGATGTGCAAATATGTTCAATATATCTATTAAATATAAATTTGAGGACATGTTGACCAGCCCTAGTCCTGACCACCAAAAAAAAAAAAGGAACAGGAATTTATGCAACCTTTTGTTACGATTACTTTGAGTTGGTAGGCAGAGAAGCAGCTGTACAGTACCAGTACATGCTGACATGCTAACATTTAGCATGTTGTTAAGTTAACAGTTTGCTCTTATTACTCTTTTTAAAAAATCACATTAATAATACTGTAACAGGCAGAAAATGAAAGATGGAAGTTTCCAGAGGCAGCACAAACCCTGCCACATTATCCATCAGGAACCTGAGAAAGCTCAGTGGCGCTGCTACCGGAATGTAGCTACACAGCGTGTGTCAGCTTTCAGAATCCATCAGGAAGTACGTTGATGGCGTGTACAGTCAAAGAGTTACAGTATTTCCAAGAAAGTAAGGCATTTTCTGTTGGCTGTCCGTTTCATTAAGGAGGGTTAACAAACTCGGAGTTTAACTGCTAACTCTTCCATTTACATGATGACAAACACTGGGTTGGAAAACTCAAGAGTTTTCGGTCACACAAAAGGTGATTAGCATTAGATTTGTCGAGTCAGAGTATGTGAACTCCGAATATGTTACAGTAACTCTGAGTATCTTCAAGTGCGTGCTCTGCGGTTTTAACCATGCCCTCATCAATAGAGCCCCAATTCCCTGATTCACCATGGTTACCGGAGAGAAAAGAAAGCGCCCAACATATATTTCACCACTGCAACAGGAAATTTGGATGGAGGCATAGTGACAATGAGAACATTTTCCGCAAAAAAAAAAAAAAAAGCAACACGTCTACAACGGCAAAATAAAGGGAAGCAGCAACATGGGAGGAAAAAAAATCACTTCTCGAGTCAATGCGCAAGTTTTGTGTTTAATTACTCATAAGCAGTTGAAAATTAAATCTAAAGATATATGATACATGATGTGCACTTTCTGTCTTCTTTGATGTTGTAAAAATTAAAGTGGTTAAGTTAACATAAAATTCTGCTGCGCAAATGAACACAGTGAGAGTTTCAGTAAACATCACAGTTTAGCAGCACTGTGATGCATTCAAGGTAGCTCGGAAATCACAACTCTCACAGTATAGCTCACATAAAGACAGCTACAACATCAAAAGCAAAACAAATCAGGATTTGTTATGTTTTCTAATCTATATCGACTTCCTAACAGCGTACATAAGCATTAGATCATGAAAAATATCGTGTGAAAAGATATAATGAAATAAAAAGTTGATACAAAATAAGTATAGTTTTTAAAAATAATGCGATTAATATGCAAAAAGTGAGTTAACTTTAACTCTCATACAATTAATCGCGATTAAAATTTCAATTTTGGAACAATATGAAAAACTAAGAAAATATTTTGTATTTCTTCCCCTGCAGACAGTCGCTTTGATGTTGTGCTGTGCATCTCCATTGGAGATATATTTTCCTTTTGATACAAAATATTACTGCTCTTCTCCCTGATAAATGATAAATTAAAGCCTCACTCCTCCAGTTACAATCTGACCACTCCATCAAACTCACAAAGATATTTTATGAGCTTAAGCACTTTACTCATAATTTTGAGTGTTTTTACAGTTTATGACATTATATGAAATCACAGAGAGACACAACACATTACAGGAAACATTTACAGCCGAGTATATGCAGAATATCTGCATATTTAACCATCAATCTAACTAAAGACAGACTCAGACTATCCACATGAAAGAAGACCAGAACATCCAGAATACACAGAGGTGGTAACCCAACCAGATACAGCTAAAATAGAAGCAAACACTTACCGTAGAGAAACATGAAGATCAGTTCAACTCAGACAGCACGAATCTGTAAAGTCAACCCAGTGACTTCTTCTTCTCTCTCTTCCTCTTTGCTCTCTTTCACTTCCTCTCAGGTGACGTTTTAAAACTCAATCTGTCACAGCTTCTCTTTCTTATGCTCTCCATTCTTTGTCTTTCGCTTGGAACAGAACTCTTTTCTACCTTGTCCTTAAGGCTGCCTTGCATGTGGGCCCTGGCACCAAAACCTACAACCTTCCAACCTCCTCCTCTTGGTTAAGCTGTGGCTAGCCGTTGCTGTGACGGCAGACAAGGCAACTATTCCCCATGGTAACGGCTCTCTCTCTCTCTCCCCTGGGCGACCGCACGTTCTCCCTGTTGTAACCACAGCTCCTCCTCCTTTTCTTGCTTTTCTATTTTTTCACCTCTCTCTGTTCTCTAGGTCTGACCATCATTCCCTCCGCGCCTCTCTCTCTGGCTCTAGCTCTATCGTTTCTCTATGGCGTCATCCATCCTTCACCTCTACCGCTCTGCTCTTGCTGGACAGAAGGAAACCAGAATGAGAGTTCAGACCGTGTTTGCATGACGCTCCAAGTGTTATGATTCAGCCTCTCCTTTACATGGCGAGGCAGTGTCGGGTGGGTGACCCTGCAAAACTTTGAGGACGGTCTATAGGGTGGAATTATCTTGGTGGAGCAGAAACGTGTAAAGCCAAGACAGAAGCTCTTGAATACGATGACGTCACTGCCCGCTATATGTGCACTCTGCAGGTCCTACAGGACTTGCCACAAAAGCAACAATGGCAGATCCCCGTCCTTTTCTTGTGCTGCTTCATCTTTTCAAGTTATTTGGTCTCTTAAAAGAAAACTCACTCATCATTCAGCATCGATATGGTCAATGAAGATGTTGTCTTTCCAATTTATTGAAGATCTAGCAGGAACTAGTGTAAACATAGAATCTGGATCTTCAGGGACTGACCAGCTGGACCTTTGTGTCCTATGAATGGATTCTATGTTTGTTCCATGGTGTCCAGGTCTAAATGATTTAGCTGGGAGCAGCAGCAGAGGTAGTGCTCCCACGACTTTGGCTGCTTTATTAATGAGGAGGACTTCAAATGTAAAAGAATATCCCGCTTCTCACTGCCGATGTTTGGCACTGCAGGGGTCTCCAGGGTCCCTCATGGCATCAGTCTTTCCATCCCTACTTGTGAAACCTTGCAATGTATTTTGAAAGCAGGGCCGGGAACATGAGAAGTTTTTTAAAGTTCTTTCTACCACCAGGGTTAAAAAGTTGAGAAGTTTTTTTGTGCATAAGAGGGTGGCCACTCTGTTTTATAGCAACTCATCTGCCACATACCCCCTCCCTGAAAATAAAGAACAGTGGAATGCCCCTTTCTGTTTATCAACACCATCTCTTCCCTAAAGTCCTCCTGCCAGTGAAAGTCTGATAACATTTTCTAGCGTTTCTGTGCATCAGCCACGGTGACTTGCTAGCATTTTACTAACGTGTTGCTAGTGTGTGACTGATTTATGAAAGGATTGAGTGAACTAAAACGTGTGCAAAGTGGTTTGCCCATGCTAAAATCGGCCGCAGCTGATCAAAGCCGCAAACAGAGGATTGCACCTGTTATTCTTGCAAGACTGCACTGCTCTCCACTTTGCATTTCTGCTGCTGATGAATATGCAGTATGGGCTTTTCTGCCAGAAACTGCATATTTTCTGGAGGAGACTATGCAAATAAATCAGGTTTGCGCAGCAGTGTGATTTATGAAAGCTGTAACTAGTTTGTAGTGGTTATTTTTGCACTACACTGCTAACTGGTACAGCAGTACGCACAATGGCTGCAGTAATAATTTTGAGGAGGCAGAGACACTACGAAAGACACTACGACTGAGAGAATGCATTTTTTCTATTGTATTAATATATTTGGATTGCCGGAGGAGAGGATTTGGGAGCCGATCCAGCGTTGCAAGATTAGAATTACTTGATGAGTTTAAAGGCTGATTTATGTGCAACTCATGTGCAACTTGCCCCTCTTTCAGACAGAGAGCATATTCATAGGAACCAGAAGCCACACATTCTATGAATGTTCAAGTTATGTGCCACACAAAGGGAACCATTACAAGTGTAGTCCGGTCCGTACACAAGTTTTTTATTCTGAGGAACACTGTAGTTTTCTCACAGCCGAGAGATGGTGAATATGTAGATGGCTGCTTTTGGGTGAGTGAAAATAATGATTTTCCCTTGTACATTGCTCACATGGATGCATGTGATAACGGCCCGTTCCCCCTGCTTCCTCATGACACCTGTACCCTGCAACTGCAGGGGAACGCCGGTATAATGCGGCTCACGTGCGGACAGAAAACAAGTTGGAGCGCACCATCGGCGTCCTAAAAAGCCGATTTCGGGACCGCAATTTAGTAAAGCACATAGAAGGTTTAGTAAAGCACATAGTCATTTGTTGCTCCACAACATAGAATAAAACATCATGGGCTGGAGTAAAAGATCATTTTTATAAAGATTATGCACAGTGCGCACCCACTCTGTCCCCTGTCCAGGACCTGCTGCTGCACCCTGGAGCCGCTGGCATCGACATCCCTTACTACCACCTGAACCTCTTCATCCACTTCTCTTGCATTAATGCCCATCATCAGCCCAGACACACTGACCAGCTGCTGTGTGTGCGCAGCAATGGCCCGAGTATCTGGCCTCAGCGATGTGCCAAACATGACACTACATTACCCTGTGGGTAACTGCTGCAGACGCGACACACCAGTTACCTGCTCCTTGCAGAAAGTGAGCTGGACCTGATCCACAATATTGGTCTTCTGACGGCCTTATTTGCAGGTTTTTAATTACGCACATTTTTTATTTGGTTCTCCATCTTGCCTCCTCCTCTTAACTTAATCTCCCGTTTTTCTGTTTTTTTCAAACTGCATTTACTTTTTGCAGATATTTTCCCATATTGCAGCAATCTGGTGACATTTAGATTTTTTTCTCGAGCTCAGCAATATTTTTATTTGTCCGCTTTACTAATATTTCAACCTTGATTGGATGGAATTTCCTTTTCCATTTGCGGTTTCCTTGTTCTTCAAATCCTTCTATGACAGAACAAACAACACCGCAAAATCCTTATTTAAATACTGCTGTTTGCGCCGCAAATGATAACTGGTGCGATCTTAGGAGATTAGCCGCTAACCGTGGAAACATAACTGGAGCAAAACTGTGCAGCAAAGTTGAAATAGCACAGCAGTTTGCCCTCGTCATAGATCAGCCCCATAGCGCAAAGATAAACTCAGCTGTAACATCCTGGAAGATAAAGTAGTGGAATACCTTATGTTTTCCCATGTTTTCTGCAGATACAGATTGTGATTACATTTTGGAGTCTGAAATAATTGTGTTTAAAACAGACAAAATGAGGGAAGTGAATAGATTAATTCTGATAATAATGAGGAGGCATGGCCAGCATCCTCTTCTCTGTTGTAATATTCCTTTGAGAAAATCAGTCATCTATTGGTGTGTAATAACATATACACACACACACACACTTCCACATGAATAGAACATGAAGACAGAAACATTAAATAAAAGACCTCATTTTCATTTACATATTCGCTCTCTCATCCATCCATCTTCCATATTAACGCTCCACCCACTAGCTAACTTACACCTCCACTCATCCCTTAATGCACTCTCCATCCACACACAGCTCATCTATATTGTAGCCTCACCCCTCACTTCATTTTGACACCGTCATCCATCTATACCCGCAATCCAGCGTGCATCCACCACATAGTTATACCAAATATCTGCTCAAACCTGACAAACAAAGATTAAACATTTAATATTTCCATCAGCATGATGAAGATCGTTTTATGATTAATAAAGCATGATTAACCCTTGCTATTTTTGGCCCTGTGGTTTATTTTTAATCTAAACCATCCAACGGTTTAGAACCTTTTTAATCCCAGTCAACGATTAAGAGTTCAGTAAAGCCTTGATTGTCAGATTGAGGCTAAAATGATGTAAAATGGTCAATAAATCACCATAAAGAATTGATTAATTTCACTAATTTGTAGAAATATTCCACAAATCAACAGTTACCAAGTCTGATTGTTCTACAGTCATTTAGCAAACCCTTTTCTCCAAAGCAACTTATAACCGAGAGTGAAAACACATGACAGAAAATCAGAGAGGAGGGGACGTCATAATTAAGTGCTAGTCAGACAGCTGTGAGAATCCAGCTGGACACAGGAGCTGTCGTGTAGTGCTAGTGGCAGTGCTTTTTTTGCTTCCTCCCCCTCCCTACAGTCTATTACAAGATCAAGATTTTAACACACAAACTCATCTTGGACTAAGTATGTGCATTTTGTTCAGTGTTGAGTTGTGCCACAGAGCTGGACAGAGCTTTCTACCTCACCTGACGGGTAAAAGAATTAAGCTAAGAGTGGAAATGCTTCTTGAACAGTCGTATGCTTGCCCTTTAACGTAGATAAGGACTCTGTGGATATGACAGTTTGGTAGATCCCTACACCACTGGGGAAAAGATTGTACAGTAGCTACTGATTTTTTGCAGCATTGTGGTGGGAGCACTAAGTGTCTTTCAAAGGCAGAACGTAGCTGTGGAGAGGGAGTACAGCTCTGTATTAAGGAGTGAAGGGAGACTGGAGCTGTTTGGGTTATTGTTTTGTAATCCAGATACAGAATTTTGAATTTGATGCAGGCTTTAACTGGGAACCAGTGAAGGGCAATCAGCAGAGTTCTTTTTGGGCTGGTTGAAGACCAGTTGTGCTACTGCATGCTGTATCAAATGCAGAGGTTAGACAAGAAATTGACAAGACTGACTTTGTCAAAGCTAATCCAGATCAGTTGAGTTCAGTTCAGGTGAGTTTGTGTGCCATATACAATTTGTACGTGGTGGAAATGATTAAATCCCTTATAGTAGACAGAGACAGCATATTAGCAATGGTATTACGTTTGGAAAGGAGGCATAGTTTTTTTGGACAAAATTTCTAATTGGTAGATATTTGAATAAATCTGACTTTGGAAGATCAAAAGTCAAGTTCAGAAAATGAAAAAAACCATCCATCTGAAAACAAATGTAACAAAAATGAAATGCCCCATGTGCCACAATGGACAAGATGCACCAGGGAAGCAGATGGGAAATTATGATTTCACCAAGTGGGGCGTATATATAAGAAATCTATGTTTGTTTATTCATTACTTCCTAAAACCCCTACCCCTAACCCTAAAAGGAATTTGCATTCATTTGTTATTAATGTATTAACTTTGACAGTTCAAATGGAGACCAAAATGTTGTCATGTTGGCGAACCATCTGTTGTGAATGGAAACCACGTTTCCTAACTTTTTAAGTTTCAATTTGAAAAATTTCAAAATATCGCTCATCCCCTAATATGAACTATGTGACCCATATAAACAGCTAAAATAATAAATAGATACTTAAATAAGATCCCAATCTTTATTCATTATAGTGGAATGTGTTGAGAACAAAATAACATGAGAATAATCAATAGAAATCAAAATTATTAACCTATGGAGGTCTGGATTCAGAATCACACTCAAAATAAAAGTGGAAAGATCAGATCACTGGCTGACCCAACTTCTGTGGATATTTAAGACCATTCAAAATTAACTTCAGTGGTGTGTGTGTGTGTGGACTCCACACGCCTGTATGCACTCCTTACAATGTCTGGGAATGCCCTTGATGAGATGACAGATGTTCTCCTGAGGGATCTCCTCCCAGGCCTGGATCAGGACATCAGTCAACCCGGGGACAGCCTGCGGTGGACGTGGTGGTGGATGGAATGAGACATGTTGTCCCAGAGGTGCTGGCATGGATACAGATCTGGGGAGCAGGCGGGTCGGTCTATCAGAAGGAACCCAGGTCCCACCGCAGCACATATAGTACCTAAAGGTAGTCAGGGTACCCCTGGCTAGCACACGGCCCTCTAAGTGGCCCTCTAAGGATAAGCCTCCCCAGCCCATCACTGACCCACTGCCCAACTGGTCATACCAGAGGATTTTGCAGACAGCAGAACTTTCTCACGAGCATCTCCAGGCGTTCTTATATCTGTCACACCTCCTAAATGTGAATCTGTTGTCATGCATGAGGAGCACAGGGCACCAATGGCCAGTCTGACAATCCTGGAGTTCTCTGGCAAACGCTAATCGGGCTGCACAGTGTTGGGCTGTTAGCACAGGCCCCCCTTTGGACACGGGACCCTCATAACACCCTCATGGAGTCTGTTTCTGACAGTTCAAGCCGAAACACGCACATTAGTGTC
>JBAMHT010090451.1:0-12025 GCA_037177075.1 Craterocephalus fluviatilis | reverse complement strand
ACACAGTCCAGTTCTGGCAGCACCTGCTCTTTCCCCTTGTGACATAAAGGATGAAAAGCAGAATGAACAGAAGATAAAGCAATGCTGCAAATCTCAATGAGCTGAAGCAACGTTGGAAAGAACGGAGTAGATATTTTCATTGTGTCCTTATATCAAACCTTCACAGGACGGGTGACTTCATGGGTTTGACAAACTACACTGTAACAAGCTGGATGGCGGCCATCTTCAAAGCATGACTACTATGTTAAACATTCTTCGCCGTCTGACTTCAGCTTTGGAACAATGACATAATCTGCAATCCATGAAAAACAAGAACATCCCAGAACCAACAAAGCTGTCAACTCTACCTCCATTTATTCTCTCTGCCTTCTTGTTGCAACTTCATCCTGACGCGTGGGTGCATTGTGGGCGCGGTGTTAATGCAAAGCGAGTCTGTTCCCACAGCCCAGCTCCACTGAAGGGAACATGTCGCGTCTCCGAGCAGGAATACTGAACCTGTAAAGGCTCCTTCTGATAAATAAATAAAGACTGAGAACATGGAGGCAGTCACTGGGGACACATTTGTGTTGGCAAACTGAGACCCAGAAGACTAACTGTGTTCCAGGTTATGTCTGCCATCATGACATTACATGCAATGATGGCATTTTTATGAAGTTGCAGTTAAAAATGCAACAATATCACAAAAGTGATCTAAATATGAAATGTGAGAAGGATTCCAAGTGCTGCTGTGAGCTGTGGCCTCAGGCGGCCTTGGCGAACTCATGACTTCCTGTCCCC
Organism: Craterocephalus fluviatilis; assembly: GCA_037177075.1. NCBI lineage: Eukaryota > Metazoa > Chordata > Actinopteri > Atheriniformes > Atherinidae > Craterocephalus > Craterocephalus fluviatilis. The sequence continues at coordinate 11,248 of JBAMHT010090451.1, read as the reverse complement.
GTCCTCACGCAGTGTTTGTGTAATGGTTGTTTGTGACAAAAGAGTTTGACTGCAAAATGTATCCATGAATATATTTTCTTCCTGATCATGATAAATAAAAACAAAGATGGACTGGTGCTCTCCGCTTGCTAGATCGTGTTGGTGATCCGGGACGTTACGCTTGTTATGATAACAAATGTTCTCCTCTTGGTGCGAAACGGTCCAATAACAAAGACAAAATACTTTTTGACTCCTGGTTGGAGAGGCACAATTGGAAACAAAGGCTCAGGCTTGTTTCTGAGAACAACGAGGCCGAGGCTGAGGTTAGCATACCTTAGCATAGTCCACAAGACTAGTTAGCATGAGAGAGCAGCAGCAACAGGGACACCACAGACATACTAGCAAGCAGATCCCCTTCCTCTGCCCACAGGTATATTCCAGTAAAGCTGCCTTTGGTTTAGATCATTCTTACCAGCTTCATCCTTCCAATTTGATCTGAGATTTGTTGTAAAATGCGCGTGATACCCGATGGGGGATCAGGGGTTTTAACATCCACACTTTCCAGGTGAACACTGGCATCTGCCCTGCATTAAAAGAAAAAAAAAACTTGGCTGATTGTTACTTCGCTCCTCTGTCTGTGTAGCGTGGCCTCCTGTTGCTCTGCATCATGACAGTTTGGTGATCAGCTGTTCTGTCGCTAGCGCCGACTCTCTTGCTATCTTGCAGTCTGCGAGAATGCCACCTATCTTGTGTTGTTTACGTCTGCTACTGTCTTGTTCACGTTTACTTCTAATTGATCTGAGACTGATCAAAGGCACAGCAGTCTGCGAGAAAAAACCCTGATTTTTCTTGTTTACTTCTGCTACTGATTGATCTGAGACAAAACTAAAACATTGTAACATTCTGTGGTGTGTAAATAACTTTAATGACCTTGATATCAACTCTAATTGCCTCACGGGTCATTTTGACCCGAAGACCACCTTTGTACCTTTTTTTGAACAGCTTACATGGAAATGTGAATAAAAGCAACATTTCATTTTTTCTAATGTTGGAGCCAATCTAGGCAAAGTCATAAAATTCCAAGTTAAAAAAATATCGTTTAGGGGATTTTTGGGGGGTTTTTAACACAGTGGCGGATCATTTTGACCCGAAGACAACAGGAGGGTTAAGAGGTATCCAACTGGCTGTTCAAGACTAAAGCTCTTGAGTGTTTGAAAGCTTTGAAGAGGGAAAAGCTTATAGACAACACACTGTATTACCGGCTTTACCCAGGAGAGGCATCACCTTGCATTTATGGGTAAGTGCACAATCCAGACATCTCACTTAGACCAGTGGTGAACAGTATAAACATGGTCACATACAATATTGCCTAATATTTAGCAACCTTACTGAGAACATTGGTTGGTAACATGGACCACCACATCAAGACCTCTTTGGACTTTGTGGAGAAGGTCAAAGGTCTCACTCTTGAACCAGATGAGACTATACTTTCCTTTGATGTCATCTCACTGTGACTCAATGACCTGCTGGCTGGATCCAGTTCAAGACCCAGAACCACCGCAAGGAGCTTTTGGCTTACAACTACGTTCCAAGGAACTTTCTTCAGCATGTGAGCGGACCAAACCCTGGGGCCAAACCACTGATAAAGCCGGTGATTCGTCACCTGAAGCCCAGTGATTTGTAATTTAATTACCATCCAAATTCTTAGATAAATTTCCATCTAAATTACAAAATTATTCACAAATCAGCCCTGCCTTCGTTGTTAGAGCTATACGTTAAATTTGATTTTTAACTCCATCTCCAATCATTGAAACTCCGTTCACCATTCACTCATACATAACATATTTTACTCTACTTATTTATAGCTTACTCTATTTCCTTTCTTTTCTATTCCTATGCTGAATATCATATTGTTGCTTGTTTCATTCTGTCTGCTTATTTCTGTCAATAAATCTGTGTTATGGTGTAAGTTGTACTCATATTTATGGACGTAAAAGTGGACAAGAATAATCATTCTGTAGGATTCATGCTTTCAGAATTAGACAGCCTCATTTATTTAATTCATTTATTCGATTAAAATAGATTTTTATGGTTTTCCTTGCTTCCATGTCAAAAAGGAAGGTGCCCCTGTCACGAGCGGTGTTGGGCACACTACTTTAAAAAAATAATTAATTACAGTTACTTGTTACTTTTCACTAATAGTAACTCTGTTAGTAACGGAATTACAGCATCATAAAAATAACTAATTACTCAGAAAAGTAATTTTTCCGTTACTTTGAAAATAAAATTGATAAAAGTCCAGATATGTGGCCTTTAACGTAACTAACATAACCCAAATAAAAGGTAACATCTGATAAAAATGGAATTTTGTAGAAGAAATCACTTAGAAAAAGCCTAATCTCAGGCCGATTCATGTTGCGACATTGTCTGCCCCTCTCCACCTCCTCGTGCGCGCGCTGTGCGTGTGTCTGTGTGTTCGGCTGTGCACACTGACTTACCCACATCTGCCCTGATATTTTTATTTTCCACCAATCATCATAACCAGTGGGAAAACCACGGTAGGTGCTGAAAGCGCAGCCAGCGCTCTTTTGACCGTCAGCAACGTCATCATGCTGATTAGTGTATTAAAAACTAAACGGCTGAACCTGATATTTTAGGATTTTTATTAGATAGTTGTTGTCTGTAGTTTTACCTGCTTACTTATTTCGAAAAGTAAACGCATCAATATTTACGAACAGTTAACAAGTCTAAATCGCCACAGAGCCGCTCTGGGAGACTCTCTCAGCCGAACTGTCATATCAAAAGGCTACAAAGTTGTAACAAATGCCCGCCCAACTCTGCTTCTTATTGGCTGTAAGATCAGGAACCCTGTGTGCTAATAGGCTGCTGGTTCCTGTCATTCATAGCAGCCTCTGTTCATGTCATGCTGCAGGCAGGTGTCACACTGCTGAGACAGCGTTGTAGACGAGACAGCACAAACCCGATCAATGTAACAAGTTTTTATCACTAGATCGCTATGACTAATATCCAGGGACACTATTTCAAAGTAAAAACCATTAATTTACTTATCTATGGAATATTTATTTAAAAATAGTCGCCTACTTAGGACAACAGCACTTTGTAAGACCATAGGTTGGGCTGGGTCCAGACTGATGTGTCTCAGACTCTGGATCCAGACCGGGTTCCGGACTTTTTATGATCCCTGCTTTACACATTATCAGTATTATTATGTTTACCTGGTAGTGATTTAAAAAAAAAGCTTAAATGAGCAGAATCATTATGCATGGCTGCTGCGTCTCCTGCAGACAACTTCGGGCTCCAACACGAGATGCTGATTTATTCTCATCCAGCACCACCGCTCACAGCAGAGCGTAACGATTAGCAGAGTAATTAGTTAGATTACCTCGTTACTGAAAAAGTAGTGCCGTTAACTAACGACGCTACTTCTACGTTATTCCCATCACTGGTTGTGAGTGACATATGCCTCGTTTCCACTGAGCGGGTCGGTATTTTGACTGTTTCCATTGTGGAAGCGACCCATTAAACCGACCCGTTCCGGACCATTTATGGCCCCCCTTCAGTTGTGGGTCCATCGAAAATGGAACGGTACGGTTTGGGCGGAGCTGCTGGCGTCATGCAATACCACGCACTGATTCGCGAACAGAAACAAAAACAAAACAACTCACAAAGCAGTGCGACACAAACTCCATTCAGTTCATGCTGGAAAGTAAACAATAAAAAAGGCTCCAAACATCAGCAGGGTCTGGTCGGCTCTGGAGCTTCAACGTTTCTTCCCACATTCGGAGCTGAAGTCACCTAAAATCAGCTGATGCAGCGGTGAAGAATTAAAACGTTTATAGAGACATAGCTCATGTTGTTTTAGCTTCACGTGTGTAGGTGTCGCGCTAGCATCACGCCGCGCTAGAAGCCACACATGCCGGCAGTGGCCCGGCTTTTAGTGGAAACCCTTCTCTGAATGGGCCCGACCATTCAGGAGCATACCGACACGTACCGACCCGACCCGTACTCCTCAGTGGAAACGAGGCTATAAAGGCTTCACATATTTAAATGCATTGGTTTGCAAAGTATTCAACCAGGTGGTCATTTTTCTTATTTCATTGCTTACAACTTGGATTAAAAATGGATATTTAGAGGATTTTAATTTACATAACATGCCAACAACTTTGAATATGCAAAATAGTTGTTATTGTGAAGAAGAAAAACCAAAGAAACTGAATATAATTGTTGCAGAGACGCTGTTTGCAGCATCTAAAGCTGAAAGTCTCTTATATTGCAACGAGCTTGGCACATTCTGCACCTGAGATTTTTTTCCCCAGTGTTCAAAGAAAGATCCATCCAGTTATACTTAATGGCAAAAAGTCTACTTTGACTCGGGGGAACTTCAGAAACCTGATTTATTGTTTTCATTTCAGAGAATCATACAGACTAATGGCAAAACTAAAAGAATCCATATTAAGAAACAAAAGACTGGGAGATCCCGAAAGGGACTCTGACTCAAGTCTAGATGACGTCATCTTTGAAAGAGGGTGTGTACAGTTTGCATGTAAATACGTCACTTGGATCAAGCTCAAGTTTCAAGACAATCCTGAGACAATGACCTTTGAAAAGATTTGTTTGTTTTTTGTTTGTTTTTTTAAACTTTACCCAAAAGTAAATTAGAGTTGCACAGACCCATCATCATTTTCCATAAACAGAAATTGTTGGACTTGGCATTTACCTGTTTCCAACAGAAACAGGTTGAAGTAAATCAAAATGATACATGCAAAAAAATTTGTTGTGAATTAAATATAAAAAAGGGAAATTCCAAAACCTCTGTGATGACATCTGCAACATCTTGTTTGTCCTTGGCACTGAGGTCGGGAGCAATCTTTACCAGAACAGGAGGTTTGTGTTCTTCCTTCAGGGCATCCCGCTCCTTCAACACCTGAGCAGATTGTATGAGTATTGAGTGAAGAGGCAGGGAGAGCAAACTCGACAACTCTGAGTTGATTAATTGGTTCAACAACAAAAATACATATTACAGAAACTGAAAACCAGCTTTTAAAAACCAATGTACACCGATTGATGGAATATTCTGTACTAACCGAATCTTACCCTCTGATGCACAAATTACTAAAATGTCCACTAGCAAAAGTGTGCTTTTCTTTATTTTCATCTCATTTGACTTTTTATATCGTTCAATTCATTTATTTATTATCTATAAAAATAATGTGTTGTTATATTTATTTTAAATAAACAAACATTCTATTAAATAGCATTATTTTCTTGTCCAGTTTATCAAAACTTGATCATGGCAAACTTGGCCATTACAGTATGTATTACATTTTTGTAAGATATTTATTTTTCAGTAAGTTAAAGTGTATTGATGACGGATTATCTGCATTTCCATTAAAGTTTTTCACTAAATAAAAGCGATATATCTAAAGTTTAAACAAAGTAGAATTGCAATATGCCAGCATTTCGACTGAATGGCGTGTAGCCATAAGCATAAAATCGAGAATGGCAATTATTTTTCTCAGTTTTATTTGTAAATTTGTTCCCGACTGCTACTCCGCTCATACATTTCACAACATCTTTACTCCAAACAAACTGGTCACATGACCCTGTATGTCACACTGGGTCAAGTGGAAATATGGAAAAACTGTGTCCAATACACTTTTGCCAAGTACTTCTATATCGATGCATTTGAAAAACCACCTCCTGAGAGCGCAACAATGTTTTAGAGATAATTGAGAAGTTTTTTTAAATGCGTTTCCATTACCAGATTTTTATTGCAATAAACATTATTTGTTAAAGGGGTAGTTACAAAGCTTTTTAGTTTGCTTGACGAGACATTCAGAAATGTATTTCAATCTACAATCTGCTTTCTTTTCTTGTTTTTTTCCTAAGTTAACCAAGCGTCAATTGCTAAACTAAAGGGATCCTATTGTGCTGAAGGTATTTTATCACATATGCTGTCACTGCTTTGTGGCATTCATTAACCCTGCCCTTGACTTTCCTTTGGCTGAAAGGGAAAACAGTATTTTATTGCCCACAGAGAAACAGAGAGAGAGAGAGAGAGAGAGAGAGAGAGAGAGAGAGAGAGAGAAGGGCATGGGAGTGCTACAGCTGCACAGGATAAAGTAAGGATAACAAGGAAAATTAAGTAATATTGTTTTGTCACTGCATGTGAAATAAATCAAATATACACGGTAAATGTAATGCTACGTGAATGGGAAGGTGTCACTTTGTTATGCTGGTGCTTTGTTTAAATCAATAAGGTTAGCTGTGTTTCAGAAAGGCTTCAATTCATTTACAAGTTGTAACGATCTGATTTAAACCAATGTTTTCCTTCATAAAAATAAAACTCATCTGCCTCCTCTCACTGATAACAGCTGCTTCTGGATTTGGTTTAGGGGAATTTAGGGGGGATGGGATTATGCCTTGTGGATCCAAAACCTTATTTCAAATGCAGCATGTTTTGCAGATTGATTTGCAGCACAGAAGACAGATTAGTCAGATTTACTTGTTTGAGCAATTACCAAAGTATATTTATTAGGGGTGTATGGTACATGTATTCGTCCCATGCCGTCACGGTACGGGCCTCAAGGTTCGGTACACGCAGACCCACGACGAATACATCTGAGTGAGCTACAGTGGCACAGACTGAACTGGCTGGTTCACACTCCAGAACAGAAGGTGGCAGTATTGCACCAATGAGCTGAATGACTTGCCCGAAAGTTGCCAGAGAAATAGTACTAAAGAAGTATGAAAAGGACGATGAAGTAAAGTGAGGGATTGTTGTTGAGTTTGAGAAGGCACCGGCTTAAATCAGCTGTATGGGAGCGTGGATGCGCATGAATAATGCACGAGCGTGCGTGCGTGCAGCGGCTACTGATGCATCCAGCATTACACATGCACATCCAGGAAATACAACATGCTAACGGGTTGGGCTCTAAAAATAGACTAAATTATGTTTTTGCGACTAAATTATGGAGGCTACCCACTCAGGACATGCGGATTACATTGGACGAGCAAGATCGAGAAATATAGTTTTTGTGGACTGTTATGGACCTTTTTCTTGGCTGCATGATGAATATCAAAGAAGTGTTCCAGCGTGTTAATCAGCATGAGGGTGAGTAGAAAATGAAGGCACATCGTTCTCAGGGGGAAGTATTCTTTTAAAGGCACATTTATTTTTTGGGGAGTGTGTAGCATTTCCTTTTTCTGCTGATTTTTTTCTGATTTTTATCAGTTGTGTTTCTTTTTTTTTTTTTTTTTTGTTTAAAATTGTGCCAGTATAGTTTACTGTTGTAATGCAACATTAAAAATGTTTGTTACGAAAGTGCTACCTGACTAGCTCCATCTATTTTTTTAAGAATGATAGCTGTCCTAATGCATTTTATTCTTTTTATTAAATTTACTTTTATAAAAGGAGACGGCTTTTACTTTGCACTTTGCAACAAACACTCAATATGTGTCTGCTCTAAATAAATGAAAAGCTATATATTATTTCCGTTGTACTGAACCTGTACCGAACCGTGACCCTCATACCGAGGTACGTACCGAACCGTGACTTTTGTGAACCGTTACACCCCTAGTAAGCACCATAGTAAACAAGCAAGTGTGTAAGCAGTTATGTTCATAGCTGATGTGCCATTTCATTGTGGTTCCTCATAAACACATTATCAGCTCATCCAAACCGGTATGCTCTATGCTTCTAGGTGGGGCCCAGGTCTGGTTACTGACAGCCCTGTGTGGTTATTGAGGACTAAAATCACAATTATTTCCAAATTACTGAAGACATTATTCAGTAAAGTTAGTTGTTGCTGTCTGCGGCGTAACAAAGCTGATCCCAACTGGTAGCAAAGTGATTCTTGGACTGTGTTTGTTGTTGTTGTTGTTTTTTTTCCCCACAGCATCTGCTTTGCGTGTTTTCCGTCACTTCCTGTAATGCCTCCTCTGGTCTTTAAATAAGCATCAGCTTGCAAGGCGACCATATCACCTTATCACAGTATTGTAGGTACTTTGTTTCCAGCGTTCAAGTCTGTCTGGTGCTGTTTCAGGAAGCACTGACTATTATTTTGTTCAGGAAACAAACAAAACAAACCCTTATCTACCAACAAACTTTAGGTAAAAAAAGTTTTTTAAATGCATTGTTAATGTTTTTTTTTTGTAAAAGTTTCTTTTTAAGCGTAAACGTAGTTTTCTGTCTGAATTAATCCCGACACAGAGCCAGTGTTAGTGCAAGCTGCACATGGTCGGAAATGTTTAGTTCTGCAGGTTGGCATTGTGCACCTCTCTGCAGCGTGTTGCAGTGTGTTTATTGCAGTGCAGGTCAGCTCTCAGCAGTCTATACTCCCCCACTTTCCCCTGGTGCTCATGCCTCATTAACTCAACACACTCCGCTCCTTTACAGCTGTTAATTACACATCGTAAAGCTGATATTGATGAGGACAATCAGCATTTATCCCAATTAAGCTCAGTCCTGACTGCACGCTAACTTGATGCCATAACAGCGTTCCAGGCAGTTTGTTGATGTTGTTTTTGTTTTTAAACGATAAGCTGCTCTTTGGTGCATAAATGGAGGATTTCCTGTTATTCTACCACCGAGATGGGCATTCTGACTGATCATTTTTAACGGCGTGCATTTCGCTTGTGTCATAACATGCGACTGTGTTTGTTTTATGATGAAGTAATACAGATAATAAAAGCCGAGCATTGATCATTATAATTAGATTGAATGCATCATTAAGAGCAGAGGATACAGTAAATGAGCCTAATCAGGAGGGATATGTCCTTCTATTACCGCTGTCGCTGATATGAGGGAAAAAAATGACTGGAATGCCCACTCAGGGATTCATGTGATTAATATAATACTCATTAGTGAGTTGACAGCAATCTTAATATTTAATGACATATATGTTGCTGTTACACTGAGGTGATGCTATGATAGAATTATGCTTTTAATGGAAAAATCAGGTAAACGGTAGCTTTGTTGATGTCAAACAGTCCTTGATATGTTTTGATTCTGTGTGTTTTGGGCAAATTTACACAAATTAGCTGCAGGATGAGGCTCGGGAACAGCAGACGTAAAGATTCTAGGAAATGATTTTTTATTTTATTTTTTTTTTCCATCCAAAACAGGCGGCAGAGGAACAAACAGGAAAGCCACTCAGATAAACAAAAATAAGATCCTGTATATACTTTAAGAAGGCCCTCACCCTGCTGAACATGGCCAATCAGGAGGGTTAGCTGAAGGAAAGCAACTCCACGGGCCATTTTGTTTTCTAATAAACACCTGCTAAAGTTAGTTTTCAATAGGTTTAGTTTTGATGCTATATACAAGCCTAGCTCAGACTGCAGGATTGTTAACGTTGTCACTCTTTAAAAGGCTGATTTTTTTTCAGAAATGATGCTGTGGTTATTAAATCAAAATTTTTTTAAAAAAAGAGATACAACGCTTAACCTTTTAACTTTTACAGTAAGAAAAAAGCAAGAGAAAAATGTTTCTTTGCATTTTTTTCTTTTCTTTTGAACAAGAAAAATACAAAGAAATATGTTTTAGCAAATAGTTGAGATAAAAGTTAATAACAAAGTAATGACAGTGAAATTGTCAAAAATTGAAGCAGCAACTGGTTAACAAATTCTTTCGTCTGGTATAACATACCCAAACCAGTTGGTAGAGACATTCAGGCAGGTTTATTTAATCAGTTCTTTTCATTGATATATGCTACTTAATGAAAGATTTGCTCTACCAAATGGTAGAGCAGGAAGACAACGGGTTGAGCTACTGAAAGTTGATGTCTTAATGGGCTTTTCTGTCACAGTTTATGATGTTTTAGTTGCCTGACATAAACAGAAAAGCATGAATAAGGGCAGTTATATTGGGAATTGATCCTGTTCTAGAAAAATAAAATAAAAAAATACAAAAAAAGAAAACTTTGAAGAATGTATGAAGGAGCTTTGTTTTTTAAGATGTGAATGATTTGATCCTGAACCACATTATATGGGTATGTTAGTCTGGTTTTCAGAATCTTAATTTGGCACAGTTTTGGCAAGTCAAACTTGTTTACGTGTAAATTAAAAAGTATGTTTTAGTCAGAGTGAGCAGACATTTTATTTTTGTTTTTTTTCCCCTTTTAAATCTAATATCACATTGGCAGAAGCTTTCCCTTGCATTTGAACTAAAACCCCAAACAACTCTTCGCTTTGATGCTTTCCAAGTAACCCTCATACTGGATCTTTGGTTGGAGAATGGGAGGCATCCACCAGCCTCACAAATCATGCCATCATAATTGGTTACCATCAATCAAACTAGAGCTGCTTTCGATGTGGATCGTCTCTGTGACATGAGGCTTAAAATGTAAGACATTGTTAAATATCTTTTTTAGGTCTGAGAATGATGTTTTATAAATTCAGATTCAGAGCGCTTCAGTCTAAAACTGTAGAACTATACACGGCTAGTTCTATTTTAAAGCCAAAGCATCGATTCAGACTTTTGGTTGGGAGTTTTCTGCATCTGTTCAAAGAGGAAAAATCTACCTACAGTACATTAAAGGATTGTATGAGAACCGTATCAGCCAGGAGCCTGCAGCTTTTTCCACCTTTCATGTAAATTAGTGCAAGATTTGTCTTGCACTAATTTACACTGAGATTTGTTTGAATAAGAATGTGAGATACTGCAGCGTGGTTTATGAATAAAAGATATGTAATGGTCAGTATTTGTACTCTAAACAATGACATTTTCCATCAAAGAGAAGTAAAATAGATGCCACCTTACACATTGATGATGACTCTGGATTGGCCTGTTTCTTATTTTAATGCAATTTTTACTCCATTTTAAATACAATCGACAGACATTAATGATGGAAGTATGCAAACATTGTATTCTTTTTTGCAGTTTGTGTTGCAAACTCTGTTTGTTCATGTGTTTTTAATGAAGTGGGCAATCATGCACAAGAATGTCACAAAAATCCCTTTCAGATTTTAACAAAAGTGTTCATAATTTCCTGTGACTCAGCCCCGACACCCACTGTAACACAATGTAAGCCTAACATCTGTTGGCTTCATACACTGCTTCTTTGTTTGTACATCTTAAAGGGACTATACCCGATTTCACGTCCGGCTAACTTGGTTAGCGATAGCAGCTATTTTTTTTTTTAGCTTTTGTATGAAGCTTTTTCTTCGCCAAGGGGTTTAACTTTCATAATTTGACTCCGGATCACTAGGGGAACGCTATTACTGGCTGATCGGAGTCTGGACGTTC
>JBAMHT010090421.1:0-12048 GCA_037177075.1 Craterocephalus fluviatilis | reverse complement strand
CACCAAACAACTTGAACACTAAAGGCCCATTTATGCTCGGCTACGCAGACGCACAGAAAGTTTTCTGTGTCAATTACGTGCGTATTTGGTGCGTTTTCAGGCTACTTGCTCATCTGTCACTCAATGCAGAAGACGGAGTAATACCATCGGAAGCCACTGAGGCAGTGTTGAGCATAGCTGAACAGAAACAAACCAGAGAAGAAGAAGATAAATGGAAAGAGGAAAACTGTAGGAGAAGAACGAAGACGAGAACAAAAACATCAGAAGTTGCACAATCTTTACAAATGAGGCTCTGCAGGTGTTCAGGGTGTGTTGGTGGGCAGAAACGACTTTATAGCAGCGCCTTAGCGTCGCCAACCCATTTCTGATACTAACATATCGCTGCGTTAACTATGAACTCAGCACCGCCCCCTGGTGGAGGTCAGGAACATAAACAACGCATGGACGTACAAAGACAGCGACGCATTTACGTCCGTCCGGGAGCAGAAATGGGCCTTAACTGGTAACATTAGATGTTATTTACCATGCACATCTTTGCAGCCCGGTTAGAACCGGATTAAACTGGTTTTACCATCACATCGGCCCAGTTCATAGAAATAATGTGTGGATGGAAGCAGATCTTACCACACGGTGCTGTAAGCTGCTGGCTGCTGGCAGGAAAGCCCGTCTGAGAGAGAACTGCTGGGCCTCCATGAGCCTGGATGTAAACAGGACCACAGCCAGGGGTTAAAGGTCAGAGCACCACAGCGGGGACATTTAAAGGTGCATCACAACAGGAGGATAAAATAAAAACATAAAAACATGCATTACAACGGGAGAAATAAAAGACAGAGAATGAAAGAGATAAAAGTTCACCATCAGGATAGAAACGCTTTTAACGGCGACGAGACGTGGCCGTGTGTGTGTTGAAATATACACCTGTACGCATATCTATAAATATATGTGTACATATACATGTTTATGCATAGAAACATGCCTAACCGTGCGTTCAGACCCAAAGTGGCAAGGATGCCGGAAGTCAATACATTTCCAATGAGAACCGCGCGTCTTGGGCGTCCAAAGCGGCACCAGATTAGAAGTTGAAACTCAGTTAACTTTATGGTAATGAGCTATGATGCGGTTCACCGGCAAGCGGCAGCAACCAATCAGATACAGGTGTCCTTCGATGGAGCGGGCTCCAGAGAACACGACATATGGATATGTCGACCGTGTTAATAATAATTGTGCCCAGGAATCACTTTTATTTCCCAAACTCCTCGCCCTCATCCCGTTTTCCCCGTTCTCTCCCCCCACCCCACCACCAAAAAAAGAGAGAAAAAAAAGAGGAAAAACAAAACATTTTTTTGGCCACTTTATTATTATTTTTCCTGCTCCGGGGTATTTTTCTTTAGCCCATAGACACACTCGGGTGCAAATGCAGCGCCTCACGTCTCAGCTGTAACATCTCAATGCGCAGCTACGCATATGTCAATTAAATGGTTATTCTGATTCATGTTCATGATCTGAGATTTTTTTTTCTATGTATAATGACCTGCAGCAGCACTGTGCTGCTGCAAGAACTCGCTTTGCGGCTCCTTTAAATGATTAGAACCATCTAACTTGGACGTCAGTCACATGTCGAGCGGCTAACGTGGCCAAAATATTTTCCTGCTTAGGATGCTGCCCGCTTTCATGCCTTGCCTCGAGCGTCTTTGCCGCTTTTGGTCTGAACGAACAGTAAGCAAGTAGTACATATATCACTCTATCTTTAACTTTGTCCTTTTGTTCCATTTTTTCATACCTTTGAAATGTTTTTTTGTAATTTTTTTTATTTATTACAGTTAATTTGCATAAAAGGGCTCAATAACAGGTATCCCATTGCAACAGTCAACATCATCGTATCATTTATGCTCTGCTTATAATTTTTTGTCAAATTTATACAGTTATTTAAAAAAATAAGCAACACAAGATGCAACTATGAGACGGAGTGATCAGACTGAAATGATAAATATGTAAATATAATGTTTATTAGAAATTTGCACCTTTAAAGGAGGTTTCACAGGTTAAAGGTTCGGTTTCTCCAAACATTCTGGGGAATTTATGGGATATAATAACACTACTATTAATATTGATTCATTATTAATAATATTTTATTCTTATTATTGCTAATAATAATAATAATATAGTAAATAATTACAATATTTATTATTTTGTTACATTTAATGGTGTTATTTACAAATGAGAATAAAAACGAAAGAACAATTCAGTTTTATTTAGTAAACAAACGTCAGATAGAAGCTGTTTTTTCTCGGTTTGCTGTAAAAATGACCAGATTTAGGAGATAAACGATGATGGAGGAACACAGAGAAGCAGTTTTTGTCGACTGGCTGGACGTTAGCATCCGCAAACCTCCTGGCAGGGGAAGGGTTAAACTCAACTACAACATGAAAGCTGAACTTTTATTCAAAGAAAGTAATAAAAACCTGGAGGAAGCGTGTTTATAAGACCCGGGCCCCGCGGAGGAGCCGGTTCCATCACTGACCTGCGCCTGGTTCATGCAGGCCTGCAGCTTCCTCTTGGCCCTCCAGCGGGCGACCCTCAGCCGGGTTTTCTCCCGCCGCTCTCGCACCTTCAACACAACAATCCCGTCAGACCTGCTCATACACGCCCCCCCTCCCCCGTGTCCCCCGTCTCCCCTCACCAGGTCGGCCAGCAGGGGCTGCGGCAGCGTCTTCTCCAGCTCGCGGCGGCGGTTCAGGTTCCTCCTCCTCAGCTCGTTCCTCCTCAGCTTGTACTCCTCGTACAGACCCAGCTCTTTGGGCCAGGGCCGCACCGCCTGCCGGGGGGGGCCCCCGAGGGCCGGCGCAGCCAGGGAGAACGCCGCCAGTCCGCCTGAGGAGACACACGGCCAGGTTACTCACACGGGTCCCAGATCCAAACACAGGAGGGGACTAGATTGGTCTTTTTAAGACTTTTTAAAGACTTTCCATAAAACTTTAAAACCTCATCGCCACCTCATCGTTTGCTTTTAGGACCAACCTGAGTATCCCTGCTCTCTACGTCATAATGAAACATTTATTAAAGCATCATCTCACCAAGCATCTCCATGGTGATTGTATCTGACATAAAACCACCAGATGTGACAGATAGGGTTAAAAAGCTGATGATCATGATGAAAAAACAGATGATTTGGCTAAAAACATTTCCTGCAGCATCATTCAGTGTAAACAACTTATAAAATAAATCATAGGCTGTTTGACAAGATTTTTCCATCACTTTTTTCCATCAGATGACACTTGAGCTGTAATAATCAGCTATATATTTAATTAAATCTAGACCTTTTAAAAATGTCTCATTTTTGCCCTCTTTTTCCTGCTAGTTCCCATCTCTGGTCCCCATCAAAACTTGTTTTAGATCTTCCCCTGCATAGCTTTAGTATTAAATATTCAATCAAATCAAAGCATGATTTAAACTAAAGGCAGGTCTACTGAAATATAAACCTTTTCATGGATTCCTTTTGCAGTCAAACTATTTGGACAGAACTTGAACACCAACTAAATATAATACCTCATGAAATCACAATTACGACTTTTTAATACTTTTTAAGGGCCTTAATTTTCCCACAATCAAATGATCAACTTTTTATACTTTTTAAGACTCCAAATGTAAGTCGCTTTGGATAAAAGCATCTGCTAAACGACAGTAGTAGTAGTAGTAGTTTTTATATATAAATTCAAACATTATTTGATTAATGGATTTGTTGCCTTTTCATTAACCAAAAATAACCCGTGTATTTGTGTGTTGAGAAGGAATTATGCGATTTGTGATACAAAACCCAGAGGGCATTATTAACGTGTAGGGACAGATATACAGACGAACAAGCAGAATCTGCTTAGTGTCACACTGATGCATGATGTTTGCATGATGATGGCTGTAGGGTTTATTAATGGCAATAAATTGTCTGTGATTTGCACTTAGACTATTTAAAGCTTTCCCAATGAATAAAAGGTTCTTTATATTCTTTATCAGGAGATTTTTTAAGTTAATATATTTTTTCAGTTTCAGTTTGTTTCAGCGTTTCAGTAACCCTTGGTAATAAGGAGGGGGGGATGATGAACTAGTTGACAGTGAGGGTTAAAAATGACCAGTTATTTGAACAATGAAATGATCGGATGAACCTTTATAGTGTTTAATTGTTAAAATCTGTCCGGTACACTTTGATTTTCATGGACTGACTTCCTGCCTGAATGATCCGCTCTGGTAGCCCGGTTAAAACTTAAGAGAAGTTAAGTGACTGCGCTTCTGGGATGCGTCAGTCACGCCCCAGACGCCATTTGCTGGGGAGATTTGATTTATCGATGGCTTCAGTGACTGTAAATAGTTCATCAAGTTCTCATCATTGTTCTAGTTAATGGAAAGACTAGCCCACTTATCCTAAAGCATTGTTGTTAATTTAGAATATCTTCCTTAGTTTTTGTGTTTAGAATCTACGATCAATTGGCTGCTCTGTGCTCAGCCAGGTGGTTATGCGTCTTTCAGCACTGAGTGGAAAGCGTTGCTAGATAGTTATAAACAGCCACCGTATTTTGCAATGTGTGTACCCTATAGGTTGATTTTCTGAGATCTGTGTTGATTCCAATTTGTGAAAACATATTTATCTACCATTCATCTGTGGACACTTGTTGCCGATATGAAGCTCTGGATACTTCTGAGTGCTTTATATTGCCTGTGTAAAGCTATTTTACAGGTAACTGGCAACTTTGTGGTTTGGGTGGGTTTTTATTGGAGTGAGCGGGTTTTAAGCTGTGATTGGGCTAGAAACTATCAGTCCAATCTGGCAACACTGGCCCCGATCTGCAGGCTGCAGTAAGGGGCACTTGGGTACAATGGGGCTGAATAGAGAGCGGCAAGGCTGTCCTTAATCTGGCTGTGACTACAGTGCATCTAGGGTAGAGGAAGTACAGCACCCACTCCAAATCAAAGCAAATATGGCGAGAGGGCAGACGTGGACAGACGAAGAGCTAAAACCTCTCCTTGAAATATGGTCAGATGACCAAATAAACCAACATCTGACTTCCACTCACAATAACAATGATATTTTTAAACAGTTTAATGATAAAATGGGGGAATGGGTTTTAAAGGAAAACTTTGGTATTTCTCAACCTGTACCTTTGTTGTAGCATGCTATACTATCATTTACTCACCCAGACAGTTGTGGCGTAACTCAGAACGCCATCAGAAAATATTTATGTGAACATGCGAGAATACCGTCTGAAGGAAGGAATAAGGTGCGGGAAAAAAAACCTACTCAGTTCGCTCCAATGGGACCAAATTCAGCGACACAGTACTGGATTCGTAAACAAGTTTATGGATTTGGAATTTGACAAATTCCTTCCGTTCACGCGTCATTCTCTCCATGACAGGAAGCAGGCTTTTGAAGAAATATTCATCTTCAGTGAGAGGAGGAGGGGGCGGGGGCAGAACAATTTGGGGTGGCCTCTTCAGGACCTCCAGGAGCTGTTTCTCCACCTCTGAAACCTCACTCCTGGAGCGACGATGAGGCCTGGTCCTGTTGATCACTGTGTACACAAGAAATTATATATTTATGCATAATGTGTATTTACAAGCGAAGTCAGAAGCACATCTTTAAGGGTTTACTGTCAGTATTAATACATAATTGTATAATACCAGGTGTAAATATCACATGATACCCCCTCTGACACAGAATAGTTTTATTCATTATCTGCTGGTTAATTGCTGCTGCTTGCTACTAAACTTACCCCTGGAGACAGCGGCAGAGGTGGACGGGCCGTTGGCGGCAGAGGTGGACGGGCCCTCTGACTCAGAGGAAGGCAAGGGAGAAAAGGGAGATGGAGGGAAATCCCCCTCATTCTCCTCTTGCTCTGAAGAAAAACATAAAAAATATTCAGTGAAATCACATATCATAGTTGGCAGACAGAAAGAACAGACCTGACTTTAAACAGGATAGACCTGGTTCCCAAACTTTCTGAGCCACGACCATCAAGATGACATATATTGCTGTTGGTGACCCTCACTTTCATGTTGACAATTAATATCAGACTGGTCATCCTCTAACTAAAATAGGCTTGAAACGTTTTCTCTTCATAAATAAGTAAGAATAAAGCTGTTAAATTTTGATATTTTTTTTTAAAAATATAATATTAGCTAAACACATATACATAGATACACACAACTCCTTAATGTTTCCTGTTGGGTGTGCTGTCAACAAACCTTCCTCTGTCTGCCCTGCCGCTGTCTCCTCACCACTGTACATGGGGTCCTGGCTGTCCTCGACCCCCTGCGACCAGTTGCTGGTTGTTGGGCGTGATGTTATAAAGGGGTCGAGGAAAGACAGGACCGCCATGTACTTCCACCTCTTCCCTGTTCCTGCCGCGGCCCCACTCCTCCTCTCTGTCTCCTTCTTCCTCTCCTTGAGGTACGTGTCCCTCAGCGTCTTCCACTTTTTGCGGCAGTAGTCGTCTGATCAAACAGGGGATTGTTAGCTTAGCTAGTGGCTATCGCTAGCTCCACCTCTGTGTGCAACAGCTCAAATACTGGGAAAATACAGGGGAAATGTAAAAAGTAAATAGCTTACCTGGAAGACCCATCTCCTCGCTGACTTTCCTCCAAGCCAGCTCCTTCTTCCCTCGGTGTTTGTAGTCGGTGTCCGTGGTGGTATACAGACACCGATGTGCACACACACTGACAATGAGTTTCTCCTCCATTTTGAATGAATTCTCCGTGCGTAAAAACTGCCCGAGGTCAAATATTTCAAATCGGGCGGAGAGGCGGAAAACGCCCTATTCGCGCGGAAAATCTGCTTCATTCGCGCGGAAAATGCGCTTCATTTGCGCGGAAAAACCGCTGCGATTCGGGGGCTCTGCGCAGCAAGTCCGCTCAAAACGCACTGCTCCAAGCAAACTCGCGTTTTTCCGCGGCTGTACATTGACTTAACATTGAGTTTGTACGCGCATACAATTTTTCCGCTGTCCAGTGTGAACACGGGGTTAGCCTTTTACTATATATAGTTACTTTACATAGTTCTTTATCAAGGCTGTCTTTTATTATTATTACTATTATTTAGGGATATACAATAACTATCGGCCCAATAATTATCGGAAAATTATGACGCAATTCCTATTAGTCCGATATCATGATGACTTGGTCCGATAACTAATTTAATCTTGTCAGTACGGCAGTCCTGCGCAGACAGTATGAGCTGAATGGTCTGCAATGCCTGCTGTGTTCAAGTGATGTTGAAATAAAAAGGAAAACTCAGAGAAGTGTATCCCCTCATGTTGAAAACAACTAGTTAAAACATGGTCGTAGTTTTTGAATTTGTTTAAAATTGTTATTTAACCTTTATTTGATCAGAATACTAACTGGGTTTACCTTGTCGACGTGTTACACATGAACAATAGATACATTCATTTAAAAAAGCCAAAAGAAAAACTAGCAAACGCGGGAATAGGTAATTTCCGTCGTACAGTGAAAGCGGCACCACCAGCATGCAGCGCACTGCTTGTTTATGTTTGACAACAGAGACAGTGTGGGATCTTTTCAAAGTTTCCGACGAGGACAGTTCGCTGGCTATTTGTAACAAGTGTTCCAAGCAATTGGCTGTGAGTCTGACTGTGCAGTGGTTAAATGCAGACTTTCAGCTGTTCAGAGTGGTGTTACAGTGACAGGAGCTGCCCGGCTCACACACAGGTACAATGATAAAATCATCACATCTAACTGGTGTCAGTGCACTAAGAGGCCACGTATTCAGACTGTTCTTATAAACAGTAGAAATGTTTGAATAGCTTGCATCAGTGCATTCATTTTCTGTCTTTTTTATTCTTAACTTCTGAAAAAAGGCTTTTTTAGTTTGTAATCCCAATGCATGTATTTGCATCAGTTTAAGTTGGTTCAAGGCGCCTTTATTTTTTGTATAAGTAAGCAGTGCACCTTATTTGAATTGATGTGCATTTAAGATGTCAACTTTTTTTTAACATCTTTTAGAATGTTTGAGAGGCTTGCAAGTAGTTTTTAACAGTAAAAAAAATAAATGTCTCTGTTAAGAGTGAAAACACTTATTTGGTTTTCTTAAAAGGATTGATGTAATGATCTTAGATAAGGGTTATCGGTTTTCAGTTATCAGTATCGGCCTTTAGGAGCTGAAAGTTATCGGTTATCGGTATCGGTGTCTAAAAAAAGTTATCGTGCATCCCTACTATTATTATTTCTTTATAGCTTCTAAACGTTTATTATTTCTTATTTGTTCCTTGCATGTATTTTTTAAATGTACAGCACCTCAGCTCTGAAAGGTTGTTGTTACTGCGCCTTATGAATAAATTTAACTTGAACTTATATTGCAGCAATGATGGTGACATTTAGATTTTTTTTTCGAGAGCTCAGCAATATTTTTATTTGTCTCCACAACTAATAATTCAACTTCAATCCGATCGAAATTCATTTTGCGTTTGTGGTTTCCTTGCTCTCCGAATCCTTCCATTACAGAGCAAACAGCAACGCTAAATCTTCATTTAAATACTGCTGTTAGCGCACACAAATGATAACAGGCGTAATGGATCAGCCGCTAACCGTAAAAACATAACTGGAAAAAAACTTCACAGATAATCTTGCAGTGGATAATTAATAGTTCTAGGTGAAGATTCACAGGCTCTTAGTGCACTAGACTCGTGGGCATTTACAGGCCCTTAGTTGAGACAAGATGGACTGATAGATTACACATCAGCCTGGGAAACTGGAGCTCAAAGAGGATCATTGTTAAAGGAATGTAGAGAGAGCAGGGAGGGTAGTTTCTCTTTTGCAGACGCTGGACCAGTTTGACAGGCACGGAAGATGGACAGTGACCACGTGGCCTTGCAAAAATACACATGCACATTAAATGCACACACTGCACCCACATAGACACAAGCATTGAAACAAGTATAAAAATAGAACTTTTATAGGATAGACAGGTCTTTTCAGGTTGTGATGGGGGACTGCGCAAACTGGGTGCATCAGAGATCAGCAGCTAAGACTACGAACAGACCTCCTCTCAAAAGTTATGTATTTTCTCCTTTTCCTCAAACAAATAATTGTCAATTGAAATAGCATAATTCTGGTGTTTGCGTTGAACGCTCAAAGGCCCAAAACACGCAGCGCCAGAAGCGCGAAAAGCTTCAAGGCACGCAGCGCGTAACCGCGTCAAGCACCACAGCCTACCCGGACGCGTTACTAGTATAGCCAAATCCCGATCCATGGCCTCTCTGATAAATTTTGCCCTGTACAGTATCCTCCCATCCTTCCTTTCCTCCACAGATTGGCAACTGAATACAGTTAAAACGGCCTCAAAACTAATCAATCCTCCAGTTCAGGTTTGTTTACATCTTCGGTGCAGCTACTACGGTGCCGAGGCCGTGACTGCTAGCTAAAACACGTAGCTGACCAAGCTGGATCGGATTTATCTAAGCATCCATCCATGTTGAAAGCCATTCAAGATTATTCATATGTATTAAATAAACTTAAAAAATAAAATGAAGTTTGAACTGTTGTTTTACAGAAAGGATCTCCAGAATCCAGATGACCCAGCTTACCAGGGCACTTAAACGCAACATCTACGCACAAATCTTTTTAGCTGTCAGACGAGTGAAAAAAATCTCACTACCACTGGAGCGCATTTTAACCTGTATGTGTGTAAATAGAGGTTTGTCCGTGTGCATCAGGGGATTGGTGCACACATATTTAAGGATTTGTATGCGTAGGAGCCTTTTTGAACACAGCCAGGTAAAATATTAGTGTGTAAAATATTTATCTGTGTGCAATTTTGTAATTTGTGAGTGTGTAAATTTATTTTGTGTGTATAATTTGTAAGTATTTGTGAGTACACTTGAATATGCATTTGCAAGTACACACAAAATGGTTTACACGGTTTAAAAATCATACATTACACATACAACTACCCAAAGTTACACACATAGGAATTAATTAAATTTGATATTAATAATCCATTATTTTTCAGTCTCATTTCATTTGTGTATGTGTAATACAAGAGTTGTAATCTGTGTAAACAGTTTACGCAGATTCCTGTCTGCCTTGGGTTGTCGCTGCATACCTGCACATTGCTGGAAGAGTGATGTTACACCATTGTATAATTTGCCTCTCTTGTAGCTCTTCCCAGCCTTATTTAGTACTATTAACATTACATACAGAATTGGTTGATATTTTTCGTAACAAATTTAGGTTTTGTATGTGTGTCAGTTCAATAAATGCCCAAATCAATTTCAAATAGAAGATTTACAGTTTTCAGAAAGACACCCTTACTTGTTTGAATATTGGATTTAAAGCTTCAATTCCAGCAAATTTGTTGAAACTCAATCACATTGTGCCTCAAAAATAATGAGCAACAACCAAACACACTGTGTTACACCTGAGCTGGCAGAAGGAAAATCTTCTTTTTTACTACAGACTTATGTTAGAGCTTCTTGTCTTTCTTTCTTGAGCTACGTCCCTGTATGTTACATGCTCGGTGCTGCTGAGAAATAAAAACATGGAGCAAGATTATAGTTAAATGGTGTTGTTACATAAGGTACCTCTCCCCAAACCCCAGGTGAGGCCATTAGCTCAGTGTTTTCTGTGCATCTGATTGATGAAAGCTAATGTGCCTTTGGGTCATATTAAGAGAAACAGAAATAAGTCTTAGAAAGGCAGTACTGTTTCTCTAACACAAGTACCATTAGCTCCAGATATAGGCAGTGAAAAAGATGAATTGGGTGTTATGGCTTGCATGTTTTTCCGCTGCCTGTTTACCCGTGGCTCCTTTTTTCTATGTATTGATTTCCGTTGGTAGAACACAATTGGAGCAGAAATATTTCTCAGCAACAGTGGTAGGCTGAAATGCAAATGAAGCAAGACAAAAATTGTCCATGCGCTAGAGATCAAAATTGACTTGTTTGTGACAAAACTTATGATTTTTTAAAAGATCCATATCTGTATTTTGGTAAGATAACCCATCCTGAGTGGCAGCCGTATCATCGTTATCAGCTCATGAACTTACACACCCCCTTTCAGAAAAGGTCATTTCAGACTCTGGTGTGTACCCTGGTTTAGACCCAGGTACAGAACATCTGTCATTGTTTCACAATGTTGTCTTTGACATAATTTTAACAGGGACCTTTAATGCTTCATAGCTCTTTGAACATAAGACAATGCACATTTTTACTAAATTTTTGCCTAAATGATACATTATCATAATCTGAGAACAACAAGGATAACAACAAGTTGCTTTTAAAAATTGTTCTTGCTTTGCAGCAGGACCTTGGTGCGGAAAAAAACGTGATCTGTAGGTTTCTGAAGAGTTGAAAATAGGGTTACTGGGAGGTACCTTCGCACTCTTCGCAGAGTCAAGAGTTTCGTCACTCCTGGAAAATACAAAAATACAAGGCGGTGCTAAGAAGGGGGCTGTGAGTGTGGGGAGGGATGATTGACACCCATTAATCTCTGAGCTATCCAAGCTAACCTGGAGCTAACAGGAACTGACCAGCTAACGGATTTAGGCGGGCTAAAGCTAATGCACGCTGTTAGCTGGGTAAAAAAAAACGCGGTCTGCCTCCTTGCAGCAGATATCTGAGTCCTGTCAGTAAAATTGATATGCCCCTCATATGATGAATTTCCAAATTGAATAACATCTAAACTGAGCATTATAAAAAATCACTCCCACCACAGTTGTCAGGAACGTAAACTTCACCTTGTTGCGAACTCTA
The DNA here is from genome assembly GCA_037177075.1 of Craterocephalus fluviatilis. Taxonomy (NCBI): domain Eukaryota; kingdom Metazoa; phylum Chordata; class Actinopteri; order Atheriniformes; family Atherinidae; genus Craterocephalus; species Craterocephalus fluviatilis. Next base: position 298 of record JBAMHT010090421.1, on the reverse strand, counting down.
TCCTTATGTTTACTTTAGCTAAACTATTCATACATTTATTATATTCTATAGGTTTATTGCATTACTTATCAGTTTATATGTTTACTATATTACTCATTATATCAGATATGTTTTGTTTGCTGTATTATCATTAGTTTAGAAAAATATGCATGTGTTGGGCCCTCACAGCCTTTCTGAACTCAGCTTGGAGCAATTAAAAATGATGTACAGCCGCTTCACAGCCTCTTCACAGGCTGATAAGACCAGACAGGACGAGCTCATAGATAAGACTTGGGCCCTGAGTGCTGGAGCTCAAAGA
>JBAMHT010090407.1:1921-12051 GCA_037177075.1 Craterocephalus fluviatilis | reverse complement strand
TGAGCAGTTGCCCGATATTTGTCATTAGCTGTGCTGCTAGCTGCCTGCCCGGCTAAACAGTGGAGCGATCTTGAACGTTCCTTTCTCCATCACTCACATGCATGAAAGGAAGGATGAAAACAAACCCCAGGTTAAAAAAAAGCGAAGTTCTGCTTCAAGGTGACTTTACAAAATCTGACGCCGAGCTGCAGCGTTTAATGTAGCACACAGTGTGTTCAAGGCAACAGACAGATGCGCGGATGGCCTCGTTATTTTGAGTTTTTAATGCTTCACCACCCATAAGCATGGAATAAACTGGAAATGCATCTGAAGTTTCTCACAAATCTTGCCTTAAGTCCGTTTAAAGCTAATTAATATAAGATTAATCTAGTCTGCTTCTGTTGGTAATAAGGTTGTTTCAACTTAACAATCATACAGAAGTACACACAACTACTACAGTTTGTTTTTCCTTAAAACATCAGGTCCTTTAGTATTAGGTGGGACCATAGGCTATTCAGACAAAAGTAAAAGTGTTAAGTGATGAGCTAATGCTACCACTAGCCCGTGTAGCTACATTACCGTCCAAACTCATATGTTAAATTATGCTTTAGTAAACTGGAATATTAGGTGAGATGCTTACATCATTCCACCTGGAATGATTTTGAATGAATGTATGACGTCTGGGGGGGTTCTAAGGGTCAGAGGTAGACCTGGGGGGGTCTAAAGGGGTCTAAGGGTCAGAAGTAGACCCAGGGTGGTCTGATTTATTCTATTTTAATCTGATAAAAATATCAGAGGTAGGAAATAATGGATTACATTTACTCAAGTTATTGTAATTAAATTGTTTTTTAAATAAAGTAGATTTCGACCCATGTAACCTTCCCCATTAAGCAGCAAACGCATCATCCTATCAAAAATAAAAGTAACTGACTTTTACTTTATTGCATCTAAGTCGAGTACTTTTTTAGTTTTACTCAAGTATTTCTAGATTACTTCTTTTATTTGATTAAGATTTAAGCAAAGTAAAAACAGTTTTACTCACAGTTCTTCCAGTTGTGATTGTTTTATTTGCAATCTTTACTTTACTTCTCCAGAATCCAACAGGAATTTTCCTTCCAGGGTTTTTATCCTGAAGCTTCTGCTGCTGGTTTCATTTCAGTTTCATCCTGGACGGAGCGCAAGATGCACGCGCCTGCCTTTCTGGGGAAACTTTAGTGGTCAAAGTGATCTGATTTAATCTGACTTATAAAAGTCAGTGTCACGCCTCCGGTTAAAATATGTCACAAAGCCATGGAAACGTCCAGAAAAGACGTGAAAACCTGCTGCAGACTTACCGGATCACGGAGGTTTCCATCTCAGAGCTCCTCGTTCACCGCCCAGAAACTTTCATTTTCTCGCGCGCAGGAGGACAAGATCCAGAAAAAACGGGGCTCTGGTCCGCGCATCAGAGCCCTCCACGCGCAGAGGGGGATGAAGAGGGACTGAAGAGGAGGAGATGGTGCGCGCTTCTTTACGCAGCGTTCTGCACGCGCGCCGCCTCTCTGACTCGAGGAGCGCGCGCCGCTCCGCCTTCATACATATCCGTCTGTTTTACTTATTGGTTTAATCTGTAATGTTTATGGATAGAAACTTTATCAGCCACATCACTTTAACTTACGGTTAACATAGATATCTTATCAGCCAATCACGTGGCGACAGATGAAGACAGGGGATTTATGGTTTACTGGGATTTTCACCCACAACCTGTAAAAAATATCCAGCTAAGAACTGCATGGACTCACAATAGATTATTATTAGTAGTAGTAGTAATAAGTAATTAATATTTTTATTGTTTATTGTTGTTGATAATAATAGAATATGGTAAAACCGCTATCATGGTGTAGTTATGGTAAATACCTTGCTGGCTTTCATATTTTTTCTGTGTTGGAGCATCATAATGTTGAACACCAGTGGCCCCAGGAATTAGCCTTGAGGAATTATAGTTATAGTTTTTTGGCCATTTTTATTCTTATCCCAGGAAATGTCAAAGATATATTTATTTTATTTTATTTTATTATTATTATTATTTACATTTTTTGTACTTGTCTTATAGCAGCAGATTGATCGTCTGGTGTTTGTTTTTTCCTCATTAAAATTTTCCCAAAAAAGAAATTTTTTTTGATTAAATTCACAAATTTTGGAGATGTTGAAAAATCGCTAGAATTTCCATTTAAATCAAACCCAAAGAATGGTAACCGGATTGAATGGGAGGAAAGCCTATGACCTGTGACCCCAGCCCTACACTCTCCATGCTGGTCCAACCTAAAACTCCGGGGTTAAACTATAATCTTACTTTAACGAGCTGTGATGGGTTTTAAGCGGGTCCGTTGGCTGCGGGGGAACATCGTGCTGAATATGTGATGGGATGGAAATGTTCAGTGGACTCCTGCTGCACATTAATGTCCTACTGAGACCAAACTTCCACCAGAAAAAGGATTTTTCCTGCTTTCGCTCTGAATTTAACTCCGCCAGTAAACGCCCTCCTCCGTTTGGCTGGAGCTTGTCCTCCAGGTTTAAACCTGACGTTAGCTGTCAGGACTTCAGGTGTCAGACAACCTGCGCCAGGGTTTCTGACGGGCTGCAGACTCGGGAAGTAGGAGGACTCAAAAAGCATCAAATCTGCTTCTTCTGATGAAAACTGACATTTAATCTGAACCATTTTACAGCTGATGGACGGGAAGGTCTGCAGACCCTCTGAAGGGGAAGCTTTGTTAGATAAGTTCTGGTTTAGATGATCTCTGATGGTGAAGTTATTCCCAGACTTACGAAGCTCCTCTGCTGGAGCACGTTGGCCTGCTGGATATTGATAACTCTTCTGAAATCAATGTTCAATATCTTAACTAGTAAATCCTCCACTTGGGCTCTAGGATCCTGCAAGGACTTTCCAAAACTCACCCATAGAGGTCCAGGTTCTGGGGAGGACCAGTCTCTCAGATTGTAGCTACATGGAAGAGAAACCTTTAAATCATTTAGTGTCCCGCCAACTTTTCCCTTTAACTTCTCATCCTGTAACTAATCATGGCGGCAATATGAACAAAATCTCATCTAATATGTATATTTTTTTAGCTCAGTTAACCGATGAGACGGTTCTAATGTTCAGCACAGCAGCCGGATGCATGTTTATTAAGGATCAGCCATACGTTAGAAAATTAAAGGGATAATGTGTAACTTTTGGCCACTAGGGGGAGCTGAACCTGTAACTTCCCACAGGTCACACAGCACTGTGGTGGAATCGTACTGCAGCACGTCCAATCAGCAAATTCAGGAAAGTATTTCACTCCGTTGAAGGATCAGGTCCTACTGGAGGGATGTGACTTAGTGCTGCTAGTTATATATGATCAATTTATCTCCTGGTTGCTATGGAAACATCCGCATTATGGGACATTACAGCGTATGAAACCATAAATTAAAGCAGCCAGTTACTAATAGTTCTGTTACTACTGTGATGTTTACATGAATGACAGGAAATGATTTATAACATGAAAACCTGCAATACTGGTGCAGAAATGTTTAGAGTCACGTTAGCGTTGGTCTGTAGCCGATTAGCATCATCTAGCTACTTTTAGCTACAGACGTACATAAAGTCTCATCAGGACTTACTGCTGTTGTTCTGAATAAACGCTGCTAGAAAATGTAGAAAAGTAAATCAATGCAGGTCACATGATCCATTGAGTGCTCGATCCGCTACCACGAAGTTACAATGTCTGGTTTCTAAAGAGTGCAGCTGCTTTGGAGTTCCAAAACTAAAAACAGTGTATACTGTTTATACAGAAATCTTCCATCATTACTCACATTAGGCTGATGTTTGGATCATAAGTTGTTCCCTTTAAGAACGACAGGAAGCTGGAACGACCAGAATGAAATACAGCTTTGCAGAATGCAAATAAAAGGCACACAAACTCAAAACAAGCTTATTAGATATATTCCATCATTCTATATCTGGTGTGACACAATCTCAATGTATTCACCAGCCCTATAGCACACGTTAATTTTTCACTTTTCTGTAAAAAATGTACATTTTATTTAGGTAGTGAGACTTTAAAGTGTTTTTTTATCCATAAGTGTGACCTTAATAAGCTCTGAAACTATAAAACATGAAAATGTAAAAATAGAAAAACAACTGAAGGTGATAAAGCTGAGAACCTGTTAGTGCGCTCTGATTGGACAGTTTGGTTGCTGTCCAAACTAGATGAGGGCAGAAACCCGCACCTGCAACTTCAGACGCTTCTAAATGAAAATGAACATTCATGAACAATTCTCTGAGAATCCTGGTTTCTGTTTGGTCTTAGCTGTTTTACACACATAAAACTAAAGAAACGGGAACAAACTCACAGTGAATATCATGATAAAAGCAGATTTCGCACACCTCTCTCTCTCTCTCATCTACAGCCCCAGACTCAAATCATCTACATCTTAAACTCTGCAGGGATTATTTACTGTTTTATTTGCTGTGGACGCTTCTTTCAGTGCAACAGTAAACATCAGAGTCCGGTCTGGGCTTGTTTTATTGGAAACGGCTCGGTCCACTCTGGCTGTGCTGGTGTTACGGCGGCCTCTGGTGGTGGACTCGTGGTCTTCAGAGAATCTAGTTAGAATAGAAAAAAGATTAGAGGCCAATGAAGTCAAATATAAGAGTAATAATGATTTGTTTTGATATATTACTGGTTTAAGTTACATAAAATCTTTATTTTACGTTTATTAAATGATTTAGTTAATTTTGTCACTTTCCTTTATCCCAAGCACCAGTAGAATTTTTTTAGTTTTATAAGGATTTCTTTTTGGTGTTGATGTCTCTCATTTTATTTCTGTATCATATTGCTTTAATGATCTGGATCTGTACCATAAACTACTGGTATCGTATCGACAGGAAAGAACGGGGTAACGCACATCCTGGTCGTTAGCCCGAATGCTCAATACCGGAGGTCACCGCAACCAGAAAGATGGCACTAGTTGCTACACGGTCATGATGTGTCAAGTTTGATATTGGACGATTCATTTCATCATAACATCGGTGCGTTAGATTTGATTCTAACGTCGGAACTGGGAGTTAGCGGCCATCTTTAAAAAAGCGAAGTCTGAGCTTAAAATATAAATAAATGAGGGGGTGCGGCGGGACGTAGCGTTCACAACTTACCCAATAACGCGGGGCAGCCACAAAACTTTCGAAGACATGTTGACAACAGCGAGTCAGCAACAGTGATGTGCAACTCGTATACAAAACAAAAACGGTTGACTTTTTTAAAAAAGCCATCAACTTTGTGCGCTGACACATTTGCTAGCCGTGTGTGCCCATCAAAAAGGACATTGGGACCTATCAATGTTATAGCTGGACTCTAGTTTTACTAATGATGTAAACTTTATTCTCTCTAAAAAGGAAGTGCATGTTTACATGTTTTTATAGTACAAGTATGAACATTTTTAAGTTCCAGAGGGATTTATTAATTATCAAACGTACCGCAGTGGTAGAGCTGCCGAACTCTCTGGATGTCCGACCTCTCCATCCTTTTCCTCTGGCCCATCTCCTTCACTTCCAGTTTCGGGATGATGGTAGGCTCCCCGTTCAATGAAAAAAATTTACTGATAAATGATCAATAACTACTTTTAAAAAACACAGAAAACATGGCCAGATGTTTCACGTGAGGCAGTTTACCGTCCGTAGTGCATGATGGACGTGAAGTCGTAGGAGATGTCGAAGGTCTGGCCATGTTGCTTATTGAAGTTGTTCTTCTTCCCTGGAACGAAGGAAACAGAGAGCGCCCAGCAAGTGGTTCTGGTTCAGCACAGCCTGGACCTTTCCTAAACCTCCCGACTGGTTACCCAACGAAAACACTGAGCTGTCAATCATTCACGCAGGAAAACACGACAAAAACTGGACTGAAGATCAGAGCAAGTGCATTCGATCTAGGGATGGATCCTCCCCAGAATCAGGACCTCAACATTATATAAGCAGTGGGGGACTATGCATGGAAAGTCCTTGCAGGATCCTGGACAAGGCTTACTGCAGACTGAGGATTGGTGGAACTAGGAGTAAAATACTTCCCGGCTTTTCTAAAATGGGTTAACTTGAGACATTTTCTCTGACTCCAGTTAGATTTTCATTAAAGTTTCAGAGGTCTGGAAGATCCAATGGACGGTCTTCAGGGTGGCACTTTGGTCTTCAAATGTAAGACGCGTGTTAAAAATGGAAACCACACATTTAGTGAACACATTCCCCCAGGGAGTTTGTTCTCAGGTCCACCAGCACCGAAAGAGACAGTCATGAATCAGTAAGGAGCTTCATCAACTACTTTGAGTTTGATGAGATAAAATGTACAAAAAAAAAAAAAAAATCAATAGAAATCTAGAGGCATTTAAATGTGATGAAGACATTACTGATCCATTAATGATTAAATGATCAGACTTCAACGGATCATATACGTTACCTTCCATGATGTTTTCGTGAATAACGGAGATGTACTGGTCTCGATCCGGCCTGGTGTGTTCGTGGTGGAAGCCCAGAGCGTGAAGGATCTCGTGGGCGATGTTACCCACGATGCAGACAGGTGCAATGAACAAGGGCTGCTCGCCGCTGATGAAGCCCACGTATGACCCACAGCTGAGGACCAGACACGATCAATGTTTACCATGGAAATTTGCGCAAAGCTCAGCAAATATCTTGACCTGTACAAGATCAGGCTCAAAAGGAGTTCCAAGACTCCATGTCAGGCCTCCTATAGTTTGGGATCTACATGTGGAGTTCCCCAAGGCTCCATGCTGAGCCCCTTGTTGTTTAGCATCTACCTTTTCCCACTGGCTCAGATCATGGAAACAGACCAAATATTGGATCATAATTATGCTGATGACAGCTCCACATTCCTAAAGTATACTTGGGGTGTCGATCTTTAGCACTTATTTTCGCTCCATTTCCACTTGTTTGATTATTGAATTGATGAGACACCAGGAGAATTGTCGAACCAAGTTTGTTCAACTCAAACCAACTAATGTAAATTTAGTTCCTGCAGTATAGCGAATCTGGATCATTCTGACTCTTGTTTAGTGGAAAATCAACCTAAAAGATTCATCTGGAATCTGACTTTTTTTTGTGATTGCTATGCAATAAGTTTTAGTTATGCTTGAGGTAGCAGCTCTGAACTCTACCATGTTCAGATGTCAAACCCAGTTTTCATGTTCCAGACAGATGGTCCAGGTCCGAGGAAAACCTGGAGGAGCTACAGTCCCCTGTTGAAACTCAGAATATGTTGGATATACATCAGACTGGCGCCACAGGAGGCTAAAATGCTACGTACCCTTCGCTGATTTTGAAGTAGAGGTAGTCTGTCTCGGTGCTGTTTCTCTTGTGGAAACTAATACAGGTGTGTTCAGAAACCATTGCCATGGCAGCCAAGATGTCGCCTGTCCGACTCTCTGCAAACCAAACAGAGTGAATCCAGCTTCCCGTCAGAGGGCTGCATGCTTCGGGCAGACTCACCCATTTCTGGGCTGATATCGTAAGGTATATCCAGAGTGGGCCAGGCCTTGCCCACCGCGTTCCGGTCGCTCTGCAGACACAAAGACACGACAGGATTTACAGTTTCTGCTTCTATTTGATTTATCTTTGAAAGAAATTAATTTATCTGCAGACAGAAACACGAATGAAACAGATTTTTGAAAATTTTCTGCGTAGATTTGTCAGATTGGACTAATTTAATTTATCTGGAGATTATAAACTTAATGACGGCCCAGATGCTTCGGGGGAACTTCCTGTCGCTTAGCAATGCACCTCTGATAGTTTTGGATGGGTGTGGTTGAAATTTTCCACAAATCTCAGAATAGAGAAACACAAGATTAGATTTGAGACGATCCGGATCGCCGGCAACCCTACGACGACAAATTATTAACTTTATAACTTCAGATGAGTCATCCTGCAGGATCCTCTAAATACAAGACTTAAACTCTTAGGAGTCTTCATAAAGGATGACTGGATTTAAAGTTTTTAAAAGCATTTAAAAGTAGTAAAAAGCAGCTACAATTACAATGAAATTGTACAAAGTTAACAGACGGTGCATATTTCATGCATGTTTGGGTGGAATTTGTGTTTTATTCACATCAATTTGCTGTAAAAGTCTCTGTTGGAGCTGATGAACTGTACGGGCTGAAGTCTGTATCTCACCTGCAGTAAGATATCTCCCTCAATCACGGCATGCTGATCAGAGAGCAGCTCTGGAAAACAATCACATGACATGAGAACCAGCAGCCGGAGCATCGAGCTGGTCTGCAGGACCTGGTTCTCACCCTGCAACGTCTCCGGATCGTGACTCTGCTTCAGCTGCTCCTTCACGTCCACCTGAAGCTCTGCAGGAACATTCATGCTATAAAACCACCTTCAGGACCCGGCCGGACCAAGCTGGACTTACCTGGCCTGGTTCTGCGGAGAGGAGCGGAGCTCCCTACAAGACAAGAGAAGAGGCTGATCCTGCCGTGCTGAAGGAGAAAACTTGCTTTAGATTCAGCTTCTCACCATGTTTGACATATTCAGCGAACACCAGTGCCACAAAGAGAAGAAGCTTCATGTTCCCTGGTGCTCAGCTGAAGCTCCCGGCTCCTCCTCCTCCTTCAGCATTAAATGCAATCAGCTGTCCTTCACCTGAACCACCTGACCCTGGCAGGGCTCAGCTCCAGAGAGTCAGATCCAGATCAGCTGCTGTCAATCAGCCGTGAGGATCTGGACCCAGGGTGTTGTCTTTAGGACTTCTCAACAGTAAAACAAATAACTGGAGACAGAAAAAATTATAATTTAGTGAAATAAGACATTGTTTTTTTTTAAATTCAATTCACTTGGAAAAAGAAAAAAACAAACAAAAAAAACGCAGAGCTGCAGTGTGCCAATATATATGCATACAGAACCACAGTGACGTCGTTTTACAGGAATACAATGAATAAAACAATTTTAGGACTGTTGAAATGATTTTTTATTTGTTTGTTTGTTAAATTAATTCTTTTTTCGTTTTTCTTTCCATATCATCTCCTAATAATCAATGATAAAAGGAAATAAAAAGAAAAAAAAATCGATAAATGAAGTGGAATTCGTAGTTCATCCTTTGGCCTCCAGGGGGCGTTAATTTACAATGAAGAAAGAAACCTACGCGGATCCGTAGAAGAAGAAGAAGACTTCCGGTGAAAAGCAAAACACTTGAGTGGAACAGGTAAGGCACCTTCTGTTTTAGCTCACATTGATGCTTAAAAATAATATTTATAAGATTAGAAACGTGAAATTTTTTTCTACTTCATGTTGGAGGGAAACCGCTGTTTTTGTCCGGAAACACAGGCACGTGCGCCGGCTGGTGCTAACAGCTAGCAGCTAGCTAAGTTCAGGAACTTCTCCCCATGTGTTTCCAATGCGGGGAGAACCGGCAGCCGGATACTGGGATTATCCCAGTAAACAACATCACACCAGTTTATGAGCTCACACACCAGTTAGTCTGGATTATTCAGCTCTGGTTTCCGCTCAGAGCTGCTGGTTTCTGCGGCGGAACTTTGCCTGTTCAGGCTTTATTTACTGTCCAGGTGGGGATGAAAAATGTTCCTGGAGGAACTAAAAAGTCCCACAAAATTATTATTATTTTAATCCCGAATGGTTCATTTATACGTTTTACATGTTAGGACTAATCTGATTACAATCACGCCTTCTAACAATCATAAAAAAAAAAACTTTAATCAAAGAAAAACGATTAATGTCACATTTATGTAACGGGAATGCATGCAGTCTAGCTATTTATTATTTTATTTCTATTATTATTTCATTATGTTATTATTTTACTCCTTTACTTGTCTCTAATTTATTTCCAGCTGTTTAAAAAAAAGTTATATTTGAGGTTGAGTTTTGGTGGTTCAGTGAAAACGTTTTTTAAAAATAAATAATCATGTACATAAATCGTGATCAGTCAAAATAAATGTGATTATTATTTTTTCCCATAATCGTCCAGCCTTATTATGACGTCGTAATGACACCAGCTGTTCCCTGTCAGGGAGATATTACCAGGTCTAGTTTATGATCCCAGATATTCCCAGGTCTAGTTTATTATCCCAGATATTCCCAGGTCTAGTTTATGATCCCAGATATTCCCAGGTCTAGT
>JBAMHT010090368.1:0-12090 GCA_037177075.1 Craterocephalus fluviatilis | reverse complement strand
GTCGACCTGACGATGTCCTTAAAATAGGGGGAGTTACTTATACTAATAAAAATACTTAAGACAGCTGCACAGATCGGGGTAATTTATGCAAATTTGAATGCTGCCCAGCTGTAGTCCTTTTTGACCTCCTAGGCTCAGAAACCAAGAATGTGCCAGTTTCCTTTATGGGTTATTGGCCGGTCCTATGAAAGTCCTTATCGAGCAGTCTTTTCTGCACAAACTCATAGGCTGCAGCTAAGGACGTTTGATACTCCTCCACCCATTCCTCTAAATGAAGATCCTCCTCCGCTTCCCCCCGCACCAGAAAATCCACTGGCAACTGCGTATCCCTTCCAAACATCTAAAAGTATGGTGTCATGCCAGTCATCTGATGAACAGTAGTATTATACGCAAATGTGACCTGAGAAAGATGACGAGGCCACCTCTGTTTCTGCTCGGGCGGGAGAGTGCGTAAGAGATCATGCAATGTGGGATTGAAACATTCACATTGAGCATTCCCCTGCGGGTGGTATGGAGTAGTACGACTCTTCTCGATATTATAACACTTGCACAACTGATGAATCACATTACTTTCAAAATTCTTGCCTTGATCTGAATGAATGCGGCTAGGGACACCGAACAGTTCGAACCTATTTTTTACCAATGCCTCAGCTACCGTGCTAGCTCTCTGGTCCTTTGTAGGAATAGTTTGTGTAAACTTTGAAAAACATCTGTCATTACCAAAACATTTTCTTTACCATCTGTAGAGAAGGCTCCAACACTGAAATCAATCGCCAAGATCTCATGAGGACGAGATGCTCTCACTGTGCCCACATACTGTACGTCTTAACTTTTGGCTGCACAGCTTTTGACAACACACATCTCTCACAGGTTTTGCTCCATTTCTCCACATCCCGGTACATGTTTGGCCAGTAATAATGGGCACGCACAAGCTAAAAAGTCTTCTCTACCCCTTGATGACCCTGGTCGTCATGTAATGAGTGGAGGATTTTACTATGCAAACACTAAGGTAATACCAGCTGCTCAACCTCCTCCTGCCCATCTGGTGTGTGGATGCAGCGATAAAGTACCCAAAACTTCATTACACAATCCAAATGGCATACGGTTAAACTCAAATAACCCGAAAGGTGTGCAAAAAGCCGTCTTTTCTTTGTCCTTTTTAGCCATCTCTACCTGACTATAACCGCTAGCCAGATCCAACGTTGTGAACCACTGAGCTCTGGTTTAAGCATCAAGTGACTCATCAATCCTAGGTATTGGAAATGCATCCCTCCTGGTTTTGGCATTTAACTGCCTGTAATCCACACACATGCGCAGAGTGCCATCTTTCTTTTGCACCAATACAATTGGTGAACCATATGGACTACTGCTCTCTCTGATAACTTGACTCTGCAGGAGCTGTTGGATATGAGCACGTACCAAGTCATACTGAGAAGGTGGAATGCGCCTATGTGGTTGCCGTATGGGTACTTCAACTGTCAACGGGATTTCATGTGTTATTAAGTTTGTACTTCCCACATCCAAGTCATCCTTTGCAAACGCGGTTCGGTACCTGTACAGCAAATCTCTGGCTTGTTGTTTCTCCCTTTCATGCAGATTTTCAGAACCAGGAAGCTCCAGATGCTTATCTACTTCATTAATCTCATGACTGGAAATAACTGCAATACAACTGTGTGAACCAACCGAAGCCTGTATCTGGGAGTCATCTGACACAACCGTAGCCATTTGAACCATAGCAATAACTCTACAAGGTGAGAGCCATACGTCTGTCGTGCCTACATTTGTGACAGGAACAAAGGCTTTCCCCCTCTCTGCTTTAACCAAAGAGGGGGACACAAGCAAGCCCTCGTGAAGACTGTCTTCTTCTGGACCAAGAGGCTTGACAAACAAATCAGTTTGATGAAGTGTAGGCATTTGTGGACATGAAACAGGGACATAGCATAAAAAACCTGGAGGGACACAAAAAGATTTCTTACCCTGCACCCTGATGGAATAAGGGTTCGGCGAGTTGGCCATGGCCTCCATCATCTGACAGTATCTGAGAGCCCGTCTCCACCCACGTGGGGCTGACTTAACGGCATGTCCCAAAGATCAGAACCATATTTCTTGAAGAGTCCAGCATAAAGGGGGTTAAGAACATTCATCCCCAATACTCCCGGAACACTCCCGGAGTCTTTTTCTGTCTCATATAGCAGTCAGCCGGATATTCCACTATCAATACTCCCAAAAGAGGAAGCAACCCCCCTAACACAGTAATATCAAATTTCATGTAACCAAGATAGGGAATTTTTAAACCATTTGCAGCTTTCAACCCAAGCCAGCCACAATGTTTCAGTTCATCAGAAGACAAATGAGAAAAATTCTCCTCAAAAAAACTCTGGGTTAAAGTCGTGACCATAGATCCACTATCCAACAGACAGTTAGCTTTAACCCCAGAAAAATCCACCTCCCCTCCAAACATTCCCCAATCAGGTTGGTAACTAATAATATAATAATACATTTTATTTGGTAGCACCTTTCATGACACCCAAGGACACTTTACAGTACGAACAATAAATAATAATAAAACAATAATTACTAAACAATAAAATAAATCATATGTACAATAGAAAGGCCAAAATAGTAAAATAAAAAAAAAGTCTTTAAAAAAAAAGTGTAAAATAATAAGCCAAAGGCAAAAACCAGACCGGACCGACGTACTTTCACACCCTGTATGTAGCCAAAATAGTTTTCCAATTATTACGCAAAATCCTGATGTTTTGCAGGAACTGAAGTACCCACCAACAGGGAGAGGTGTGGATGAAGGGGACATCACGGCAGCTTCCTGGGCCTTTTTTAATGTGATGGATGAGGCCTTGGGGCAAAAGGCCTCCATTTCCCCCCCCATCTTGGTCAGCTCTGCTCCCTCCACCCCCTCTGTCTCTACCTGCCCTTCTCCACCTGCTTCCTCCAACCCTTTTCCAGCTTCTCTTCCAATTTCCTCACCTTCCTCCAGCAGCTCAGCCCCTTCCACCAGCTCAGCCAGCTCAGCCCCTTCCACCAGCTCAGCCATCCCCCCAACCAAAAGAGCGAGGAAAAGACTGTCAGAGGAAATATTAGACTTTCTAAAAGAAGATGCGGCCAGAGAGCAGGAAAGGGAGAGACAGAACAGAGAGTTCAATAATCGTTTTTTGTCACTGTTTGAGTCGTTTGTCAACCGTTAGATTAGGTTAATTTATTTAGTGAATCATTGTTTTACTTATTTATTTTGCCTGTTCCTGTTTGAAAGTTAGTTTTGTGTTCTTATTTTTTTCTGTTAATTTATCTTGTTTTTTAACAGTTCAACAGTATGTGATATAGCCAATCAAAGTTTTGTAAATAGTTATCTATCAAATATATAATAAAAATGTACATAGTTTGAACAATCTTTAATTGAAACAGTTTAAAGAGGTTTGTATTAAGAATAATTTAATCTACGTTGCAGGTACAAAATTTGGTGCTCCGACAAATTATGTTAACAGATTTCCAGGATACAGCATTTTAATTTTTATATAATAACTAAATGGCTGTTAAATACCAAATATAACTTTACTTCACTTGTGTGAACTAGCCTTTAAAACTATGAAAACTAACCAACAATTTACCAGCAATACAACAACATAACTATCATACTATCCAAAGTAAAAAAAAAACAACAACAACAGTACAATAACCAGTCTTTCATGTTTTTTCTGATCAGATATAGTCATGGTCTTGTAACAGGTTGTGCCTCTGCTCTGGAATTGAAATTAATGCAGCAAGTTCATCTCTCCTTACAGATCTCGCAGCGTCCACGAGTCTGACTCTTCTCACCAGCTCAGGCACAGCCTCATCCAGAACATCACCGACTCCCAGACAGATATTATGGAGCATGGCGCATGCTGTGACCACTTTAGGGACAATCAGCCGATCCAGGGGCAAGGTCTGCAGAAAGATGGCTCTCCAACGGGCTTTCATCCTTCCAAAAGAGGTTTCAATTATGCACCTTGCCCTAGAATGGTGCCTATTGAAGCGGGCTTGGACTGGCCCCTGGACCGGCTCTCTATATGGAGTGATTATTGTGATAGGGTCTTCAATGCATGGATAGCCACCATCGCCTAGCAGGAAGTAAGTAGCCGGTGGGTACACTGCAGATACAAAAAGTGGACTGCATCTCAGGATCCGTGCGTCGTGTGCTGAACCAGGGAAACCACAAAAAGTGTCGATGAATCTCCCACTGTGGTCACACACAGCTTGGAGCACAACAGAATAGAAGAGTTTGCGGTTAAAATAACACGCAGCATCGCTTGTTGGGGCTTTTATCCTAATGTGGCAACCATCTATTGCTCCCAAAGCCCCCTGGAAGGCAACATGATTGGCCAGCCTGGCAAAGCCATTACCCACAGCCCTCCTCTCTTCCTCTGTTCCCGGGAGCCGGATGACATGGCAACGATGGTGAAGAAGTGACTCCAAAACTTCTCTGGTAGAGCGGAATACAGTGGTCTTGGGAATGGAGAAAACCCTGCAGACAACCCGGTAGGAGGTGCCGCATGCCAGCCAGAAGAGGAACATGAGGATCTTCATGGTTTGACCCCAGCCATGGTGTCGCTCCTCATGAAGCAGTCTGAGGAGGGCGTTCAGGGCTTCTCGACTAAGGCGGAAATCAGGCCTGGTGTCAGACTCCCCATCGAAAAAAATCTGGAGTACTGGCACTGTTGGGTTGATCCGGCAGTATGTTTGCGGATTGACATCCTAAACAGTATTGGAGATGAAAAAGTTTAAATGTATGGATGTGTTGTCATTTGTATGAAATGAAAAAGTAATTGACAGGTGATGTTAATGCGTACAGTTAAAATGTTTAAATAAAGCTCAGGTACATCCTTCTAAATCCCATTCAAGATTGATGCATTTAATTTTCACTGCTTTTAAGGTGTAGATCTTAATTACTCTGGACCACCACTCCCCCTATTGCATTACAACGCTGTAATTATGTAGGTCTGTAAACATTTTACATGTATGTATATGTTGTTGTAATTATTTGTATTAACTCTAGACTTATGTTTATTTTAGCTAAGCTATTCATACATTTATTATATTCTATAGATTTATTGCATTACTTATCAGTTTATATGTTTACTGTATTACTTATTATATCAGATATGTTTTGATTGCTATATTATCCTTAGTTTAGAAATATATGCAGTAAAGTTAGTATGACATGTGTTAAGACTTCACAGCCTTTCTGAACTCAGCTTAGAGCAATTAAAAATGATTCACAGCCGCTTCACAGCATCTTCACAGGCTGATAAGACCAGACAGGACGAGCCATGAGATAAGACAGACCTCCGCCTGTTGTGGCCACACCGTGGCGGTGAGCAGCCGTGCTTCGCTTCATACCCATCGTCATGTCAGGGCCGCGTTATAGAGCCAAAGTGCTGGTAAACTACATCATACCATGCTTCTTACATTTGCGGCGCATTTCCCATAAGCGTCGTTGTTAACGATCATCTTAAAAATGGTCGTAGATTATGGGGGCGGCTTATTTACAGTGACTGGGGTGGAGGAACAGTCAGATGAAATCCTGAATGACTTGTAGGCGGGCGTCATGGCCGGCATACCGTCTGCGCAATCTTGGCCATGGTTCTCTCCCTGCATAAATGATGTTTCATGATGATTAATGGACAAATACTTTCACTGATTGGTGGTATCACAAAGACAAATTTGCATAATTACTCTGAAAACGTATAAAAGACAGCTGTGACAAGTGTACGAATTGTATGCTCGTGCCATGGCTCATTTAGCTCTACTGGAAGACGAGGCAAACCGTGCGCTCCGCAGGGAGCCTATTTTGAAAGACCGTACTGACCTTTTTGCTGAAAGCACAGAATGGCTACTGAGTAGGTACCGCTTCCCCAAATACATCCTGCTGGAATTGTGTCGGAAATTGGCACCCACGTTGGCGCGACAAACAAAACGCACGAGAGCCATCCCAGTGCACATCTAGCTCCTGTCCACTCTGGGATTGGGCCACCGGGACATTCCAGCGTGAGATCGGGGACGTTTGCGGCATTTCACAGCCATCACTGAGCAGGATCATGCCAGCGGTGTTGTCTGCCATAATGTCCCTGGCTCCGGCATATATTCAGTTTCCATACGGACAACAGCAGCAAGCAGATGTGAAGCGTGGATTCTATGCCATCGCAGGATTTCCCAACATAATCGGAGCAATCACCTGTACTCATTTAGCACTAAAAGCGCCCCCACACAATGAGTTCAGCCATGTAAATAGAAAAGGGTTTCATTCCGTCAATGTCCAACTCATCTGGGATGCAGACATGACTCTACTAAATGCTGTTGCTCGTTGGCCTGGAGGGACGCATGACTCTTCATAGTGCAGAACAGCTCTGTGGGTGTGCGTCTCCAAGCAGGGGATGTAGAAAATGGATAGATAATTGGTGAGTGTTACATGTTACCATGTCTGAAATATGTGTTGCTCACTGAAACACCAATCTGTAGGTGATCGGGGTTATCTGCTGAAACCGTGGCTAATGACCCCTGTTGCAAACCCAGTGACGCCTCAGCAGCAGCAATACAACCGGGCTCATGCGCGCTCCAGAAGCACCATTGAGCGCACGATAGGCCTGCTTAAAGGTCGATGGCTGTGCCTGTCCAGCGCAGGGGGTACACTGCAGTATTGCCCAGAAAAGGTGTGCCAGATTATAATAGCCTGCTGTGTGTTACACAACCTGGCAATCAGGCAAGGGATCCCTCTGCAGGACGCACCCCGACCTGATGAGCCCATGCCCGAAGCAGAGCATGTGCCACCCCCCAATGCTACTGCCATCCAAAGAAGAGAGAGGATCACACAGAGATTCTAAGTAAGTCCTTTCGTTCTGCTTTTGAAATGCCAATTGCTTGTGATGTGCTGCACAGTAGGGGAAAATAACCATGTCACAATATTAGATCCAATTTATTTATTTATTTAATGATTGTGATGCACATTCGGCGATCTGTTTAGGTGATTCATTTATTTGCTGCAATACATTTGTAATGGTGGCAAGCTGATCCTTTATGTCTTTTATTGCAGTGGTTGTATCGTGTTGGTTCTGCAGCACGGCCTTGGTCAGCACTCTTGGTGCACCATGACGCACTGAATGTGGTCTGGATGGCTCCGGCTCCTCCTGTTCCACCGGCTCCAATGGCTCCACTGGCTCCTCCTGGGTGTCTGCTGGGTTGGATGGAATTTAGAAAGCACGTCATGCGGGCATTATGGTGTTTTCATTCATTATGTTCATATGAGAGATGCTTTAAAGATGCAACACCTATAAATAAACGCTTGCAAACACAGCACTGTGTCATTTTTCAACCTGCCGGGTCGTTCATGACATTACGAATGCGGTCTTCATGACCTCTCGTTTGGACACATTGTTTGGAATAAAACTGTGCATAATGTAGCAGTAAATTTTGTTATTTAAAATGTATATTTTAAATAAATTTAAAGAGCGTGAGTTTTGAATAGAACTGTCAATCTCATTCCAGATGTCAGGGCCCTTACTTGTTACACTAAAACTGGTGCATTGTAGCTTCCGTTTTTTGCCTCTTAAATTTAGTTTACCTCTTGTGTTTTGTTCATGGGAAGGAGAGGTCAATGGAATGAGTTGACAGAGTCTAGGGTTTAAATTATGAACTACACTATCCGTATTACAAGCATTTTGAAAATTGTTCCAGTCCTTTAGTTTCAGAAGCTTGAGTCTGTAAAAAAAGAGGATCAGAGGGAGCAGCATAATCCGACAATGTGATAATACATATGATTTTCTTCTGTAAAATAAGTAATTGTTTTAGATAACTGGGATACGTATTACACCATATGGTGTTACAATAAATTAGATGTGGTTCAAATAGGGTCCGGTATAAAGTTAACACAGCTTGAGAGTTTCTCACCTTGATAAACAGCCCAACATATTTAGAGAGTTTGTTATTTAGATACTCAATATGTTTTTTAAAGAGCAAGAATTCATCCAAATATATTCCTAAGAATTTTATACTATCTACTCTCTCGATAGCGCCATCATTTAAATGTATTTGTATATTTTTTATATTTTCAGGCTTCTATTTGATCGGAATATAATAAATTAGCTTTTATTTATTTGAGACAATTCAGTAAATCTAAATCAATTATAAACATTGACCAATTCACGATTTACAAGATTTTGCAAAATGTTTGGGTTTTTGTGTGATAGAATGGAATGGGCGGTAATTGTAATTGTAATTGTAATTGTGTAAGCTGTTTCTGTCACCACATTTATATATGGGTAACATTTTTGCAATCTTAGTCATTTGTGGAACAACACCATGAGATAAAGAGAGATTTATACAACAGACAAGTGGGTCCACAATTTTTTGCATAATAAATTTGAGTATTTTACTACAAATACCATCTACTCCAGCAATATGAGGGCCTTTTAACTTAGAAATGACTCTAATAACATCAAACCTATCTTTAGTTGATAGAAAAAAGGAGTTTAAATAATTCCCTTTTAGGTAGTTTGTATAAGTCGCCCCTTAGCTTAAGATTTTCTGAAAACGTTTCACCAATAGAGTTGAAATAGTCATTAAAAATATTAGCAACATTAAAATCATTTTGAAAAAGTCGATTTTTTTTTTCACCATGTTGCCAGGAAGGACCATTGTTTTTTGACCCCGGCTAAGCACATCATGTAGTACTCTCGAGCACTGCCTCTGATCCCCATGAGAAGCCTCAATCAATTCCGTATAATAATTTTGCTTACTGGCTTATATAACTTTTGTTAACTTATTTTTGTATTTAGCATACTTACTATATTTACATCAGTTTGACTTTTGACATAATGTTTATATAACTTATTTTTCTTGTTTATTGATTTCAATATACCCTTTGTGAGCCATACATTTTGTCTGCTTGATACACTTTTGATGGTCCTTTCTGGTACTGTAGTGCTAATACTGTCAGTTATTTCATTAATAAAAGCATTATACGCTTCCTCAGGAGTTTTCTATTTGTAAATAGAGCCCCATGTTTTATTTTTGAGAGTTTACCCAAATATTTTTTAGTCAATACTCTTGTTTTCCTATTGGGGGGTGATTTTTTGTTTAGTTGTTTGCGATATTTAGTTTTGAGATCAAGAAATAGTGCAATGGGGAAATCATCATTAATACCTGACAATATTACCCCAGAATCAAAACAAGCATTTATGATGATATTGTCTTTGTGGTTTCAGCTTCTCTGGTATATGAGATGGAATTCCTTGCAGCTAGAACATTTCAACGAGAGTTGTATGGGACAATCTCATTCATATGTTGCCCCGTTATGCAACTAATTTGTGATGCGACAAAGTGCCTCACAACTATAGTGGTACGCTGTCCTGGTTCAACACACGATTCCTTGATACTGCAGGATAGTAGTGTTGGGAGCAGACTTCAGACATGGGCCGTGGGCGATGGCTGGCTTTTTGCATTTGCATTATTTTTGCATTCAATGCAGCATTCTGAACTGTTCACAGCATTTTATGTTTATCATTTGTTTGACCAGTCTTAACAATTGTTATTTCAATTTCTGATCCATTTTTCTAATTTTCATAAGGTAACAATTTTTTTCCTTGTCTCAACCTCAGCCACCAACACCTCTATTTCACAATCAGTGAAATTCCTCTTCTTTGTTTTTCTTAACGCCTTCACCGTGGTTATTTGGAGTAAAGGTGGAAGCCTGCATTGTTTTTATACTTATTTGCATATTTATTTTATATAGGGCAGTCGGCAGCTGCTCTCTGCGTGCGCACAGCTTTATACATCTGAATTTTTTTGTGCGGCGCACTCTCTAAATTTGCCAACTCTTACTGCGAAAGCTGCACACTCTTTTATACATGAGGCCCCTGGACCCTGAAGACCCTGAGGACAAGGACCCAGTGGAAGACTCCAGCTGGCTGGACAAGACAGAAGACAAGATGCAAAGCAGAACTTTGAGGAGACAGGAAGCAAACAGACAGGATGGAGGCTGGCAGATGAGCTAACGCTGTAAGGTAACTTTGCATATACAGGAAGGTGTGATGCAGAGCTGTGATTGGTCGGTGGAGCCTTTAACCCTAACAGAGAAGCATTGTTACCTGCATCAGAGCTTCTAGACAGTCCTCAAAGCTACTGTGGAACAGGTGAGTCCTGGTTTAGCCAGACCTGTAGAGACCGGCGGACTAAGGGGAGTCCTGGTCTAGCCAGACCTGTAGAGACCGGCAGACTAAGGGGAGTCCTGGTCTAGCCAGACCTGTAGAGACCGGCGGACTAAGGGGAATCCTGGTTTAGCCAGACCTGTAGAGACCGGCAGACTAAGGGGAGTCCTGGTTTAGCCAGACCTGTAGAGACCGGCAGACTAAGGGGAGTCCTGGTGACTCAGACCTTGACCAGTGAGACTGAGAGGTGCAGAACTGTTTTAGAACATTTCTGAAGTATAAAAGTTTATGTTGGTGTAAAAACTAATGAAGCTAATTAATCAGAAGAGATTAAGAAATGAGTTATGATTTAACTCTTTACCTGCCTGCGCTGCCGTTTCAGAGAAAATATTATTTGTCCTATTAAAAATCTGTGCAGATAAACCTGAGCTCTCTGATCTATGTCAAACATGTTTCCTTCCCCTTTGCTTTTTAACTATTGTTACTATTTTATCAACTCTCATGTCAACTAATAGTTAAAATATAGATTTTCATTGTTGTCTGAAGAAATGGGAAAAATGTTAAACATATTTTTCATCCTGATTTTAAATAATGAATGACACCTTTATTACTTGATTTGGCACAGTATTAAATCCCTGATTATCCTTTCTTTAGATTAGAAAAACCAACATCTGAACCACTCTGATGTAAAGATTCACGCTGGAAAACAACTTATTGACAAATTTAACTCCTTAAACACAAAAAACACACACAAACACACAAGTTTTCATCAGTAAATAAATCCAGTGTTCCTGCTTGTGTTAAACAAATTAATATTTCTGTAAAGAGAAATTAGTTTCAGATGACATTTATTTGTGTAAAAAATTATGTTTTGTTTACATACAATACACACACACACACACACACACAAAATCCATACATCAAAGGTTTTCTCCATGCACACATGAAAGTCAAGACTCATAAGCGGCTACAATCTTCCTGCTGAGGGCCTCAGGCAGCTTTTTGGATCTCACCGTGATGCTTCTTCTCAGTTCACGGTCAGAGGCAAACCAAACTTAATGTCTGAGGTTTAAATGGGGCAAGATTCCTTCAAAATGCTGGGTAACGATGTTCTGATCTTGTGCACCTGGTGTGATAGACCTGTGTGATTGAAACCATTTTATGTGCGTAAATATGTGGGGGTGTCGTAATTTCAAGAAGTTTAAAAAGGCATTTGTAAATTGTAAATGTTTAGTTACATTACTTGAATACCTCAGTGGTGTAATGTATCAGTGTCGTCATGTAGTGTATTCATGTAACTGATTTATATCTTTTAAACTTAATTTATATTGTTAATTTTAATTGCCACTTTAAGCAGCCTCTTGGCCAGGATTCTTTTGAAAAGGTTTTTTTTATCCTCAATGGGACTTTCCTGCTTAAATAAAGATTATAAATAAAGAAGATATTTCAATATCTATTTGTTTTCCATTTGACAGTCTTCCTCTCATTTGCGCAGCTAAATCCTCATTTAAATGAGATTGTCTGTGCCTGTTATCAATTGTGCAATCGATCTTAGTAGATCACTCGCAGATCATGAAGCACAACAGACGCTAAATATTCATGGAGCAAATTATTTAGTATTCGCTGTTTGAAATCTTGTTAAATCAGGGCCATAGTCTACAATGGATGGATGGATGATGGATGGATGGAGGGATGGATGGAGAGATCAGACAGACAGACAGATTGATAGATAGATAGATAGATCTATCTTATTTATGCATTACCATCATAGAGATAAAAAAACTGAAAATGCAAAGTAATTAAAATTATTTAACAGAATTATTAGAAGAATTAAGTTGTTTCTGTCTCCCTCTAAATCCGCAGATAGTAGAAACGATTTTCGGAGATGCGTGCG
>JBAMHT010090319.1:0-12133 GCA_037177075.1 Craterocephalus fluviatilis | reverse complement strand
CAAAGCCAATACTTTACATAATTACAATTTACATCATAAATTGAGAAGGAGCACTTTGATTTTGCCTAAATGTATGTGGGAGACTCTCAAAATGTACGAACAGAGGTGCTC
Source organism: Craterocephalus fluviatilis (assembly GCA_037177075.1). Lineage (NCBI taxonomy): Eukaryota > Metazoa > Chordata > Actinopteri > Atheriniformes > Atherinidae > Craterocephalus > Craterocephalus fluviatilis. The sequence continues at coordinate 12,022 of JBAMHT010090319.1, read as the reverse complement.
TGCTCAGTTGATGGATGAAAACATTAATTTTAGTCTCAAGGAAAAACGCTGTCTGGCGCCCACTTAACACATCCATTACACCAAGTCCTCCATCCCCACTGGGAAACATGAGGGTGGCAGCATCATGCTGTGGGGATATTTCAGCAGCACAAACTCGAAACCTGTTTGAGCGAGGGAAAAGATGGACGGTGCTAAATACAGGGATGCTCTTATGCAAAACCTATATCGGTCTAAAAGTGATTTGAGACAAGGACGGAGGTTCATGTTCCGGCGGGACAGTGACCCCAAGCATACTGCTAAGACAACACTTCAGTGGTTTGAAGGGGAAACAAATTTGTTGGAATATCAAAGCCCTGACCTCAACCCAACTGAGAATCTGTGGTCAGCCTTCAAGATTGCTTTCACAAGCATAAAAAATCTGACTTAAAGGAACTAGAGCAGTTTTCCTTTGAGGAATGGGCTATAAATCCAAGTGGCAGAATGTGGCAACTTCATATCTGTATCAAAAACAGAAGTGGCTCAGGTGGTAGCGCAGGTTGTCCAATTACCTCAAGGTTGGCAAGTACAAATCCTGCTCCTTTCTGCAGTCAACTTTCCTTGTGTCCATGCCATGGGCAAGGCACGTTACCCTTCCCGCATCCAGTGTTGGCATCACTGCTGTACTGAATTGTAAGTCGCTTTGGATAAAAGTGCTAAATGACTGTACAGTACAGTATAGTAGAAATAAAAACAACTTGCAAGTGTGATTGCTGCAAAATTAGTGACTTTAGGATGGTGAATAGCTATCCTCATCAACATTTTCTGATATTTTGTCCCCAGTTGTTGCTTCACAATGATGAAAAAAGAAAAAACACATCTTCGAACATTTGCACGCAGTTTGTAAATCAACTGATGAAAACCCTCAAATAGGGCTGGGCAATAAATCGATTTTATTGATAAATTGAATTTGCTATTAATGAGGATTTAATTTTTTGAAAATCGAGATTTTCTTAGCCGGAAATATTTTGCCTATATTGACTTCCCTCACCTGTACAACTGTATGCGTGAAAGTTATATTTTCATTGTTTACAGCGGCAGGGCCTGCCAGCTTGTTTTACAAGAAGTTTCACAACTTAAAATATCTGCACTTTGAATTTAAGTCAAATCCCTGAATGAGTGATTGAAATAAAAGCATGTTTTCCCATAAAATCTAATATTTTTGATCTGTTTTAAAGAAAAAGACAGGAAGATAAAAATAAAAAAAATCAATTAAAATAGAAAATCCGATTGGGTTTTAAAAAATCTGAGATTTTATTTTTTGTTCATATCGCCCAGCCCTAAGTCACGCGGTTTGAAAATCGGTATAAATGAAGCAGTTATGCTTATTTAAAAACTACGTGTGTGTGTGTGTGTGCGTACCTGTGGGGGTTGTTGGCCAGTCCAGCCTTCATCTGGTTGAGCGGGTTCATGGCAGACGGGTCCACTCACAGCCAAACTGCAGACAGACGGACAGACGGGTCGTGTGTCGATCATCCACCATCATTTCATTTGTTCTCGTTCTGTCTGAACGTCTCGTTCCTCGTAATCTGGTCTCTCATGTCGTACGATGCCTCCGACTGCAGCATGGATACTTTTGTTGCACCGTTTTGGTTAAAGAGCTGCTAACTGGCAGTTTCCCTGTCTGAGCCCCACCTTTCAGGTTTTGTTTTCAGAGATTCGTCTTTCTCATATTTTTTTGTTTTTTTATCTCAAATTTCTTGCAGTTCCAGTGACAATGCTGTTTACAAATAAAAATTTGCTGACCTTTGAAAGGGAGTGCTGCATTATTATAACAGTATTATCATTATATAAGTAGCAAAGTGTCTCAAAATCACGTCTTTTAGCACAATATCATTGTTTATCGAATAATGTCTGAGACGATTAATTGCACAGTTATCATGACCGGCTTACAGGTGGCAGTTTTTCTGAGAAGCTAAATTTCCGTCCGAATCAACAACATCAAGGTTCCTTTCTAAAAAAAAAATGCAAATCATAAAAAATAAAAAGATTTATTCTTAACAGCAGGAACACATTCACATATTGAACAATGCAAGCAGAGATATTATAATCATTATTTTTACGCGCGCAAACACAAAGATTTAATCTCCACCCATCCAGCCTCCAAACATTCCTTTCATTCTGTTTAATGGGTTTGCTGAAGAGACTGGAGACAGACTGGGATTCAGTCCAGACCCCATCATTAGGCTTATTCTCTGGTCCACGCCGACATTCCCGCTGCTCCGGGACAGCATTCCTGCCCGGATAGAGCAGCTGATCCCTGCAGACTCATGTGAGGGATAAAAGCAGGGAGCGAGGAAAGATGCTCGCCACGAGGAACCGGAGCAAAGCGCTGGAAAAACGGATTCCCCACACGCTGGCTGGGCTGAGACGTCACACGGCGACATGAAGCCTGCCTGTGTGTCACGCCGTGAACACGCCGTCAGCTGCACGTCAGCTGACCCAGAAACATCACATGTCCACATCCTCCACCTTCCTTAGAATCCAGCTGACTTTCTGAACTCCAGACGCTCCGAAGCTCTCCACCGCTGAGGCGACTCAGGGTGATTCAGCTTCCTGGAAGTTCCAGCGTCATTGAACGCATCACCGCCCCAAGCGTCAGCCGGAGCCATGAACCAACGGAGGACATGGTGACACACCACAGGGTCTGAGTGAGAGGAGAAACATGACGAAGCCTCCGTACATGCAGCCTGATGCTAACAGCTGGAAAACACACAGATCCACCACAGGACCGGACTCTGCACCAGTTACACCAGTAACTGACCATCGTCTGCACTTCCACATGACTCCACATTTCTAAAACAACCCTGCAGTGCTCTGGTCCAGAAGGGTCCGGCAGAGAAAACACTTCAGAGATGCAGAAACCAGACCCACGCGTCATTCTAAGCTGCAGAGACAGCAGGAGACTGTCGTCCTCCAGGAAGAAAAACATGCTGATTGATGGAAGAAAAACAACAGTGGAGCTCAGGCCTGCGCTTCATAGTGTGAAGGAGCTGGAGCCAGAAGGAACCCACCAATCAGAGAAGCTTACCGGAGATTAGACCATGTCTATCTCGGTTTTTTGGTCAAGTAATCAACAAGATAGTTTAAATTTACAAAATGAATTAAAATATGAGTGAAATTAAAGTAGATGTGTATTAAAATAATAAAAAATAATAATAATTTAATGACCATAACAAAGATACAGCTAAAAATGCTAAAAAAAAAAGAGATATTTTTAACTCAAAACAAGCTAACTCAAAGTAAACTATATTCCCTCATTTGATATTGTTAGGTGACAAAGTCTGGATATATTTGAAAATCTGAAAATATTGCCCGGCTCTAGTCCACATAGATCCTGTTCCAGACGTTTCCTATGAGAGAAAATCAGAGTTAATCTGTAGGATTTCTTCATTTTTACATGTAAAATTATGTATTTATCAAAAGATGGAACTATAAAACTTTGAACTTAAACTATTTCAAATCTAACTTAAGCAGTGAAACTCCAGTGCGGAGTGTGTTTATGTGGCTTTATACTTTCATAGCGATGGGAAATGAGCAGAGATCATTTCCCCGGCAGCAGCAACGTGTAACGGTGAGATGTGACGCAACCATGAGGAGTGTTTACTCCTGCACAAACACACACCTGGTACCCGGGCGTACCTGGGCGGGTGCGCCTGCTGATAAAGGGCGCTTACGCGGCGTGTTGGTGGGTGGACTCTGGCTCCTAAACAAGCTTTCAGTCAGCCTGATAAGTCCTGCTTCTGCCAGGTGGGAGGGAGGCAGCATGGCTGCCCACGCGCCGCTAATGTTGTGTTGTCACGTTGTCTCTGACTCACGGGTGGGAGTTCCTCCGTGCGTCCGACCTTCGGACTGCGTGCCAAGGCAGCGCTGCTGTACCGGCTCGCCTCATCAGGCCAACACTAAGCGCAGAGATGTGGAGAACTTCGGACTTTAACACCACCGAAACATCGTCTGTGCGTCCAGTGGATCAAATTCCACTAAAATCTGCACTTTGGGCAATTAGAATAATTAGCATAATATGCAAATGTATCTATAAAAACAGTAAATGGATAAAACTTGGCTTCTAGTTCACTAGAATATCTAAAAACTTACAGTTTCAAGTTTAACTGGCTGCAAACATTATAAAACTGTCTTCTGTTTTAGGATTAATCAGATCATTTTGTCATGCTAGTGACTAAGAAAAATTAATCATGGACACCAAAACATGCACATTTAGTCTTAAAAATCTTCTTTGGAGTTAAATATATAAATATTTCTCACCAATTAACAGTCACTGCCTTATTTATGCTAATTATGCTAATGAGCAACGGTTCATGGTGATAAATGAACTTAAGATCACTGTTTTCAGTCAACTACAAGCCAAGTAGTAGCCATTACTATTTTAAACTTACTATTTATTCACCAATTCAAAATATACATTTGCATAATATTATGCAAATTAACCAAAGTGCAACTTTTATCAACCAAGTGGAGTTTCATCCACTGGACCTACAGATGATGTTTCAGTCCTAAAAGTTCATTTCTGGCTCTGAGAAACTACGGTGGCAGCGTCCACATGTGCAGCCCAACAAACAGCCAGACATGTGACCCGACAGGTTCCACAACTCACCCAACGGTAAGCCGCCCCGCCGCTCCCCGCCCAGCCAGCGGGTCGCGTGACTCTCCTCACCTGAACCCTACCTGCGGCTCAGTATCAGTCTGTCAGCGTGCAGGAATGAGGCTCTGACAGCTCGGACCGCAGCAGGAGCCATCAGCTGATCGGAGCCATCAGCTGATCGGAGCCGGAGCGCTTCACAGCTGGAGCCCAGAGTCGGGCGGCATGATGAAACACCACGGCCGTTTCTGTGGCAAACAGCACACACACAGTCTGCAATGGTGCAATAAAAGCTCCACCGACTGCATGAACCCAGGTCAAATATCTGCAGGTACTAATTGTGAAATGAGAAAATCCTGAAAAAGTTCTGCAATCAGTGTATTTCAGCTTTTATTTGTTTAGATTTTACTGATCAGGATTTGCAGCTTCAGAAAATCTCAAATTAGAAACTCAGAAAATGAGAATATTAATAAAAAATGGATTTTAAATTAAAAAAATGAGAGTAAAACCTTGCATCTGTACTTAGTACATAAATATGCTTTGGTTCCACCTTTTATGTTGAACAGCCTGAATAAAACCACTTTTCCAGCATATTCCAATTTTCCCACTAGTACCTGTATTTTAAATATCAAACTGGATGAAAACAATGAAACGTAAAAATCCGCCTGCTGCTTTTCAGACTATTTACACCATGAAAAGAGCAGATTACTTTCACACGAGATGAAGTCGTCTTATTTTGATATGATCAGTAACACCTTTATTGCCACGAACAATTATGAACAATGAATCTCTCCTTTTTATAGTTACAACTACAACAACTTAATGCCTAAATCTGACTATTAAGAGAGAGCTCCTTACAAGAACATAGACGAGTCAACTTTTGAAGTGGATCATGAATTATTGGTACATTCTCTCAGTGCAGCTTGCTGATGTGATGTTTTGGCAATATTTTAGTGAACAAAACTTAATTTTTGTCACCTGTTAGCATGATTTTTTGCACAAGGTGCAACATTTAACCCAATCAAGCCATGAGCACCTTAACATTTCAGGCTTTAAGTGGACAGCATCAACAGCCACACGCACGTCACAGAGGAAGAATCAGTGATGCTGATCTGAGTAGGACTGCTGGGATGCTGCGAGGATAAATGATGCAGAGGGAAGTTTGCTGTTTCCAGTTTGTGATGTTACACTTTTGAGGTTTTTTTAACTTGTTAAGTTTGACTTTGTTTCGTGTTAGCCCTGTTTTCTCATGTTAATCACTTCACATCTTTCACTTTCTGCAACTTTACCATAATGCAGCCTTATTTTGTTGATCCGAATGAGTTCAGCTCTTGGCTCCTTCATGACAGCTTGAGGCCAGCACAGCGACATTCACACTGCATCGCAGGGAATCAAGCGTCAGATGCTTTTTCAGTCCATTCTCACGTCGTTTGACTCACCAAAGCTCTGAATTTTAGGGCGGTCCCGATCCGATACCAGTATCGGGTATCGGTGCCGATACCAACAAAAAAACACGGATCGGAAAGTGTCGGCCTGCATTGAAATATGCCGATACTGTTACCGATACCAGGTGATCAACATTTTCTATCCAGCACTTTTACCTCAGCACCCTGTACGAGATCTCCCTCAGGGTTTACTCAGGTTGTTTTTTCTTAAAACAAAAACGTGCCGTGTGTTACACAGAGTCTTTAAATTTATTAAATTAACTCATTGGTAGAATTAATGGCTAAATTTTTCTCACAACTTCTGTTGTGGATTTTATCAGTTACACCTTAAGGTTTTGAGGTGAGGTTTGACACAATATTTTGCTCATGACAAAATGTAAGTTTCGGTATCGGCCGATATTCAACCCTCTGTATCGGTATCGGAAGTGAAAAAGTGGTATCGGGATAGCCCTACTGAATTTAACACTTTTTCTCTGGTTCCAGTGACTTCACTGTGTGTGACGAGACATTTAGCACCTTGCTTCAGACAATCATGTCAGGTGTAGGGCTGGCATCACTCCTAATTTCCTGAATCGATTTGATTAGATTCACAAGAGCAGAAATTGTTTCAATTTCAATTAATTTCGATTCAATCATTTTCAAATATTCATGTCACATCAATATTTGTTGAATATTAGACATTTGCAGATGGCAATGTTCATGAAACGCTGACGCAAATATTCATGTTTTCTTTAAAAACTGACCAGAAGCACTGGCATGTCACACACATAACTGTAACGTTTATTTGTGAAAATAATCAGTGTTGCATGTTAAACAGAATTCAGTTTTAACAGAAACACTACAGTAAAAAGAATGACCAAATAAAAATGAAGCTCTTTCTTTAAAAACCAAACAACAAAAAAAAAATAAAAATAGAATCTTGATGCTTTATGAATCGCTTACTGACTTTTTTATTCTTAAAATCGATTTTTTAAACCTGGCCCATGTCTGGTGACCATCATAGTCACTGAAGCGCAACAATCTCGATCAGAATCATCGATTGCCAAGACACCGAGTTAACATTTTAAACCAAAATTGTGCAACAACAACTGATGTCAGAGTTGCTTATATGGAATTTCTTGATCCACTCAAAGGTTGATTACCGCACTTATTTTTTAAAAATCTACCTATATTGTGCAGAACTTTATGGAGGGTGTGTTGCTAGCAGGTGTATTGATGCTCCATCTTACATCTTTTTTGAGGTTAAATAATCAGTGGGCAGATTCAGATCAGATTCACCTTAGTATACAAAAAAATCAATTTATAACCCATGTCGTTTTTATTAATATAAAAACTCTTTAAATAAATAAATGAACAGCTAGCATGTTCTATGTGGATATTTCTTCTAATATCCTTGTTGGGCTCCTAGGCAGAAATATTTTATTATGTCCCAAGGAAGTGGCAAACAAAATGAAACATTTGGTGCTTTTATCTGCATAAAAACGTTTGTTAAGCCTCTGGACTAACAGCCCAACACGTCATCCACATGCAGGAAACCACCAGAGAAAACGTCCACACACTGCAAAAACTCCAAATCTTCCAAAGTTCATTCTTATCATTTCTAGTCCTAATATCTCATCATGCCTGATATAAGATCCAATCGCCTAAAGAGGAACATTTCAGTGAGATACAGGAACTGGGTTTAAGAGGAATTATATCGTGTATATCAAGTTGGCTTGTTTTGAATTAAAATCTCTCTTTTTAGTATTTTGCTCAACTATTCCCTTGTTGTGGTCATTGAAAGCAATTTATTATTTTAACACACATCTACTTTCATTTCAGTCAAATATTTAATGAATATGTGCTTTTGATCCTTAATAAAAGTGCATTTAGAACTCCATGCTGTAAATTTGAACCATCTTCTCAGTTACTTGACCCAAAACATTATATCGTGATACACATCGTATATCGCGATAAAGGACAAATGATCGAAATATGAAATGTGGTTGGTATTGCCAGCCCCACTCCATGCCTTTGTGGAACATAAACACTCAGGAGGAAACGTTGCGTCCCCACCGGCGCCGATCAGACGACCCAACGCTGACCGAAGCGCGTCGGTGAGTGTCGGCGGGTCCGACTCGGTAAATGTGAGCATTTTAACCCCTCCTGAAAATCTGGATCATCCAGAAACTGCTGAAAAACAGAGGCTTCAAGTCCTGCTTTTCTTTCAAATCAAGTCTTTTCTTTTCTTTCAGGTCAAACAGAAAGTTGTCTCCACCTCTGTGCTGGAGGATTAAAATGTAATTTTCATGCTGAGCTGGACTGTTCATCATGTATGAGGACTTTTCTTTAACTCCTCGCGTTTTTCTCTCTGAGCCGCCGAATAAACCCCCGCAGATTTCAGATGAACGTCACCAGGACGGTTTAGTTTGCATCAGTGGCGCTCTGAACGCTGGGATGAAAACAAATAAACTATGGACTAAATACATATAAATATTATAAATATTGACATTAATTTGGGACATAGGATAAATAAACATCTATCCTAACACAGAAACTATGCTGCCTGCCCCACTCTCGATTAAAAACACTTCTAGTGCAACAATTACAACAACTCTACGGCTTCCACCCAAAAATATGAAGAAATCTGTTAAACGCAAAGATTATTAAATATTAAAAAACCTGCAGATGGACAAGTTCTGAGGTTAAAGTCCAGAACAAGTAGGAACAGATCCAGCAAAGACCTGAACCAGGACCTGAGATGCATCTGGACCCTCAGATGCTCCATCTACAGGGGGGGGGGGCGTCACATGTGCAGATCCATGTCTGATGGAGGGACGGTCCGACCCAGAACCAGGACCGCTGCGTGATGTTAGCCGTGTGGGATCATCTGGACCCAACAGAACCAAGACAAGAGCTTTAAAAAAAGTCCTCCGAGGATCCTGGAGAACTATTCCAGGAGACAAGAAATGATGCAGGAAAGGATGCTCTCAGCTCAGTCACCCCAGCTGTGTGTTAGAATAAAACCATCCCAAAACATGGTGTAACAGGTGTGTATGGAGGAGCAGGACATGGTGTGTCCCTGGGCCTGATCTGATCTGGAGACATGTGGAGACGATGTCCCCAGATCCCATCATCCCCTCAGTCTCCTGGATGTTTGATGACCTCCAACACAAATCAACAGGTTCGACACAAAGCTGTGAGCTTGTGTGAAATTCCAGTAAAAACCGATGTAAAAAGTGCTGTAAATAAGCGCCAGTCAACACTACCTCATCGCGGAATCACAGAGTTAAATACGTTTTAAACGTTTATTAAATCGGATTTATTGACTGTATTTCAGAGCCAAACGACAAGCCCTCCGGTCGCGTGCGCCTTAGCCGTTACTGCTAAACTATTAGCCGCGATCATAGCCTGACACTCCGGGCCGGGCCGTGCTGTTCCGGCCCACACCCGTCCCTGATGCACCGGGGAAGAAAACAGGAGACATTTTCAGATTCCTTATGGTGTAACCAGGAGGGAAGCTAGGCTAACATGCTAACAGGCAGTACTGCTTATCATTAGCATGCTATCAGGACAACAACAGTCCTCCGCCTTATAGAAAGAAAACCGGCGGTGTTACATGCGGCCGCATTTTCCCGTAGCTCTGCCCGCAGCCGGACCCTTCCACCCTCCGCTTGGTGGTTAAATCTGAGGCGTCTGTTGGAAATTATCGCTGCCTTTTGCTGCGCTGTAACGGAGTTAGCCTAGGCTAACAGTGACAATGGAATGCTACGATGCTAGCAGCGGCTAGCTTCTTCCTCAAACACAAAACATTCAGACAGCGTTCGCTTCAGCGGGAAGCTCGCGCCACGCTCCCGCCGCAGACCAACGTCCACCAGCGCGAGCGTTCATATGCGAGCCCAGCTCATCCGCAGCGGCGGCGGACACGTCCCTCCAGCAGCCCACCTACCTCCGCTACTTGCCCGGTATCCGAGCCCTGCTCCGGGGCTCCGCGGTCTCTGCTCGCCGGGGCCTCCGCGGCATCAAGGACCGAGGGCACGCGGAGCCGGGGACTGTCACACAGCCGGGGCCCGGAGATGCCCCACAGAGTCCGAAATAGTCCGTTTATAATCCCACACCGAGACCAAGACTCGCCTCCCTGACCCCGCTGTCTGAGTCTGAGTTCCGCCGCGGCTCCGGGAGCGTTCACACCGAGACAGCAGGAAACCGGAACAAAGAGGGTTAACTGGGGGGGAGAGAGAGAGAGAGAGAGAGAGTTTCCTCCGCATCAGAAAGAGAGAGAGAGACATCCTCTCATAGTATAAATCAGGGATGCAGCGATACCTCTTTTCCCAAACCGATACCGATACTTTGCATTTCACCCTGTTGACAGGGCAAGTATTGAAAATCTTATTAAAGCACTCCCTGATGGAAAAGCCTCGGGTATAGATCATCTGGATACAAGACTTATTAGCTTAGTCGCTAGTACTTTGTCTGCTCCTATTGCTCATGTAATCAATTTAAGTTTATCACACTGCGTAGTTCCAGAAAAATGGAAAGAGTCAAAAATCATAATACTTTCGTAGTTGAATATAAATGCAGCATCTTTATGAAGTAAAAAATAATACAAATATTTTCTGATGCAATACACTAAAAACTATAGAAACAAGTGTTGCATACAATAAAAAACAAAGCTTAGTAAAACAAATATTCTGTTCGGTCTTAAAATTTAGTAATGACAAAATAATTTAAATTAAAAAATGTTGTCAATGTTGCAGGTGTATGATTCAAAAAATTAAAACAGAAATTACTAAAAAGTTGGAAAATGTAAAGTTTGTACAAATCTATTATCTTCTACAATAAACAAGTATAAATAAACATGAACCTTTTCTGCATAGGAACACGTTTTAAACACAATTTCCTTTGTTTAAAAAACAAAACAAACTTGCAGGTTAATTATTTAGGTTTTAAATATGTAAGTGTATTTTCAATCAGAACACATATAAAAAAACATAATTATTTGCTAAAAGAAAATGTAAAAACATTAGAAAAGGAAATATTTGATAGTTATTCTTGATTATATAATATGATTATTTAAATGAAGAAATATGCAAATGAATAAATCTAAAAGAAAATCTAGTACAAAATAATATAAATGAATTAAAAAGTAAATGCATAACTGGGGCAAAATATTCCACAACGACATTACTGAAAAGTCTGAAAAGGAATAAGATGAAGTAGAAACGTATGTACCGCTGCCCCCTATATTTCTTTCAAAACATTTATTTGACTTTTTTCTTAAACTGAATTAACAGCAGGAACAACACATTAACAAATGAAACAAAGCAAACAAAGATAATATTATTATTAGTAGTAGTAGTATTGCTGTTATTATTACCATTAGTACAATTATAAGTATTATTATCATAAATGTCATTTAATATAATAGATTAAATTATTATTTCTATAGTCAGAGGACTTCAGGCGTCAGTCGCCCTCATGTGGGCTGGTGAGGTATTACAGGCTCAGAACGATTAATTCCACTTTATTTTAATCAAGTAATTTCTTGTAGACAATTAATTGATAATCGATTAATTGTTTGCTTCCCTAGCATGTATACCTGTTATTTCTTTACCATTTATATATGTTTTGTTCCTTTTCGCACGTTTTCTGATTGTTAATATTACCTTATTTGCCAGTTTGGAACAATGAATTTAAAAAAAAGAAAGTCCAGTCAGTCATAGAATAGAATAGATTCTAAAGCTCTTCTGAGCTCTTAGGGTATTTACATTTAGAAAATATATATTTCACAATATAAGCCAGTTTGGAACAATCTAGTTTAAAAGAAAGAAAAAAAAGTATTTTATCTTTCTGTGATATGTTTTAGAGATACAGCTCTTAGCTATTACGCTGTAAACAAATGGAACAAACTACCAGTAGAGACCAAACTCTAACCAAATGTAGAAACTTTTAAATCCAGGTTGGA
>JBAMHT010090315.1:0-12134 GCA_037177075.1 Craterocephalus fluviatilis | reverse complement strand
CAAATAATAACAGGAGCAATCTTAATAGATATGGCGCTAATCGTAGAAACATGACCGGAGCAAAACAGCGCAGCAAACATTGATTTGCGCAGCAGTTCAGCGCTCGTCATAAATCAGCGCCTTAGTCTCTTAAAACCACTGACCAGGTTCATAACTTTGAGTGTTCATAGACTCAGATCTGAGTTTCATCAGCCACAGCTTTACACTGGCTTCAGTCCGTCACAGAATAGATTTTAAAATTGAATTGTTTAAAAATCCCAGGACAGTTTAAACCCAGAATATATGAGTGATTTGCTCAGAGAATATAAACCTGCCAGAGCTCTTAGGTCCAAAGACTCAGGTAAGTTAGTCCAGACCAGAGTCGAGAATAAACATGGAGAAGCAGCTTTTAGTTGTTTTGCTGCAAACAAGTGGAACAAACTGCCAGTAGAGAGTAAACTTTCACCAAATGTAGACATTTTTAAATCTAGGTTGAAACGTTGCTTTTCTCACGCACCTATCAGCACAGTATCATTTAACTAATCTTTTAAAAAATCTTTTTTGTTTTTTTAAATACTTATTTGTGATTATGTGTGTTTATGGCAGGACTGTGTACACAGCAGTATCCCTGTCTTTATTTACCGTGTGTTGAAAACATTTTTGTACTTTCTCACCACCTCGATCAGCTGTTAATTAACCCTCGTTTGTAACACGTGTTTAAGTGTGTGTTTGAGTGTGATTTTTTTTCTTAATCTGAAAATTAGCCTACTTAAATAGCTTTTGCAGCATTTTGGATAAGTGCTCTTTGTATTTAAAACAATGCCTATAATAGGATAATTTGGTTTCAACCAAATATTAACGTCTTTGAGACGTCTTTTAATTTGATTTCTTATCAATCACCGTTTTTCAACCAATTGGGACATAGTTTCAACCTCCTTGCGGGACGTCATTTCTATGTCTTTTCGACAACATTTTGCTCGCGGGGAATCTACATGTTTGTATTATCCTGTGTTAAGTTGATTTAAAGTTCTTACCTTTTTTTCATTCAGGCACATCTTTCATTGTAAAATATATTAAAGTATAAATATATTTTATATGTGTTTGAAATATAATATTTATAACCTCTGATTTATATATTAAAATACAAACAAAGTGAAAAAGGCCCCTCTAGTGGTTGTTTTGTGTACTGAGGCCAGTTAAATGCTCTCTCTCTCTCTACTTGCACTTCACCCATCAGCCAGCCAATCAGATCAATCGGATCATATACTTGTTAATTAGTTTAGTTTTCTGCACAGCAACAAGCTCACGCTTTCTGGAAACGTTGCTGCCTTCATCATTACCAAACACTCGGTTACCAGCTGTCATCTGGTGGAGGTGCGTCTAGTGCAAGTGAGTGAGAGACCTTTTTTTGTGCAAATATTAATTTCCTGTAATGCTGAGGTTTTACTTGTTTAGCTAATTACTTCCGTGATGGGTAAACTTTGTATTCAATGACTAGATATATTCTTGTTTTGGCCTATTTTACATTCTTCGACTTTTGTGCAGAAAACCAATATTTATGGTAATATAATTAAGTTTGTGGTGAAATATGGATATGGCAGACATGGGCTGGATGCAGCAGATTGGCAAGACCGAGTAGCTTCCTGCATATACTTGTGAGCAGTAGGTGGCAGTATTGTCCCATTATTGATGTTGATATCCAATTTTGAAGATTATTTGACTATTTCTGGCCCCAATTTGCTGCCAGTTAACTGTATAAGGCTGCAGTTACTCTTTATATGTTTAGATTATTCGTAATAACATATTCAGCTGCATATTTATGTTCACACCAGTAATTGTGTTTTTGTATTCTTTATTTTCACCACCTGTGGTGGTGAAAATAAAGAAATTAAGCAGCAACAAAGTGATTCTGATCGATCACCGGCTGCAGGTTCTACAATTAAGATCCAGTACAACTTCTAGTCAGGGAAGCACCATTGCTCTCCCACAAACCCTGATTTGCCAAAATCCAATACCTCTGCAGAGTTTAGTTTTACCTCCACATTTGCTTTTCTTGCGGCCCTACAGCTATCACAGAATGTATTTATTTTTACAAATTTCACAAATATGTCCAATATCAGTTGTTAGTGTATTTTTCCCTTGAGGTTTTGTACATTTTCATCCATCCATTTTCTAAACTGCTTTGTGCAATTTAGAGCTACGGGGAAGCTGGAGCCTGTCCCAGCAATTATCAGGCGAGAGGCAGGGTATACCCTGGACAGGTCACGACTCTATCGCATGTTGTTGTACCTCAAGTTACATTCAGATTAGTTTACACAGTCTGCAAATCATGTATTACACACAAAGACAGTCATTGATCTTGAGTTTTTTCTGTTTTATGCATAACCTTATGGCAGTAGGGGTGAAGGACTTTTTGACAGCACAGAGATAGTAGCCTGTTACGGTTACTACGCTGATCTGCCACTGTATTATGCAGATCATTTTTGAAGTCGCTCAGGATACCCTGCATTAGAGCCTTACCTTCCTCTCCAGGTCCCATAGAATCCACTGTCCTCCCCATCACAGGCACACATTTGTATAAGTGTTTCTGACAAGTTGCTGTGCCTTGTGGTCATACTGGCACCTTAACCAACAACCCCAAAAAACCTGCTATAACAGGTTGAAAGAACATGTATTACATGTCACAATTCATGGCAGTCTGGTTTGTTATCCAGGTGTACACCCAGGTTCTGACAATCTCATCTCCCTCAATGCAGAGATACTTCTATTAAATTATCATTTTCTTTTTTTTTTACATATTAATGGATAGAAAATAAAATGAATACACATGTTTTATTGAAAATCTGAAGTTGAAATTTAATGTGAGAGAAGCTGACTTGTCACTGCTGTGAAACAAATCCACCAAAACCCACTTTGACTATTGTGACAGTTTTCCAGCATTTAATTTAGAAGATTCTAGAGGACAGCCCATTTCATATGTTACACACTGAAACAATTAGTCATTGCATGGGGTGGAGGTCACAAACCAGTGTAGGTTATCTTGACGGTTGTGGCTCACAAATTGATAACTTCTGAATTAACATAACATGCATGCCTTTAAATGGTGGGACGAAACCTGAGAACCCATACAAGGAGAACATGCAATCTCCACACAGAAGGAGCACTGTTCAAACTGCCCCCCAGCTGAAACCAGCGACCTTCTTCTTCTTGCTATGAGGCAGCTTCTACAACTACCACACAACCGTGCACCATTGTCTACTAAGAGTTCACTTTTTTTCTTTCAAATGTCATTATTTAAACTTCCCTGAGGACCCTGATGAAACCCAGAGGGATTGGGATGGGACGGTCATTGGCATCTATGTGATTAAAGGTCCAGGTGCAGCTTCCAAAAGATGTTGGCATCATAGTTGAAGGTGTGCAGGTGCTTCAAGGACTCAAAGATGTTGCCACTGCTTGTGCCCTACTGTTTGGGATCATCTACGACCACAACCTGAGCTATCCACCCAACCTCAGGTACACTTTTGAATTAATTCAAAAGATCCTGATGGAACTTGATGCACACAGACTTTCAAACAAGATCCAGGTACTCAAGAACAAACTGCTGGAATGAAGGCATGAAGCCTTTGCAGTGTTGTGATCTGGAGGATATTCAGTATGCTCAAATGTTTGTTATCCTGTTTATCTGAACTGTAGTTTTGACTTTCTTAATATTTTTGACAGTAATGTTTTACTGATACTGTTGTACTAAAAGGTAGAAGTTTCAATGTGAACAATTAAGCAGGGTTATCAAACTGCTGACCTGGTGACATGAATGTTGACAATTTTGCACTTGTCTCTTCAGTCTTCATATTTAGTGAATTTACCTTGCCACGGCTGGAGCTAAGAGTTAAAAAATGTTTGAAGTTACTGGCAAAATGTTCATTTACAATATTTTTGTTCTATCACTATATAATGTTTAAAAGGTAGTAAGGATGCTATTTATATTTCAATGGTACCACAGTACACACAATAAGATTTCATATTTTGTTTGAATAACAAAGTAATGCCATTGGAAACCATGGGGAAGCTAATGACAGTTCATAAACTGTTTAACATGTAATGTTCAGACATGTGAAGCATTTTCTATGCTTTCCTGTGTTTTTGTGTAACACATTGTTTTAAATGGTCAATTAAAAATGCCACTTTGAGAAATACTTTGATTTATACCACTTTGTTTCTATATTGAACATTTAAATGGACAATAATCACTCAATTAAGAATAACTTAACCATATCTAGTTACTTTTACTCAATGACCCTGTAATGTTTAATATAAATTACTTAATTTGCTGAACTTGATTATATCACATAGTTTTAATTTAGATTTCATACATAAAAAGAAAGAACCCAAATTTAGTTTCTGTCATTTAATGTATAGTTGTAGAATATACCTAAATCTATTGGGTAAGTTGAATTAAAGCTGGTTTCTTAAGGTTTATTCAACAAAGTTATGTGGAATCACTTGAAACTAAATTTTAAAGTAAAACTAACTTTTTTTTTCTTTGAGTGCATCTGTGCAATAACCAGGATGAAACTCTCCGTTGTAAAAACAAAGCTTCGGGTATTTTAAAACCTACATGCTGAGATAAAAAGCTGCATCTAACAGCACTGATTTTACTGCTGATATGGTCTGAAGAAACCTCAAGTTGCCATTATTCCATTATTCTGGTTGTTGTTCCTGAGCTGTCCACAGGGGGTGCTGTAACACCTGTTGTTGTCGTTATGAGGCAGATTTCAGAGCTGCATCTGCTGCATGGTTTAGCTCAGTGGTTACTTTGTTCAACCATTCTTGCCTGTGAAGATACCCTGATCTCACCCTGCAAAGGGTTTGAACCACAGGCGATGTCCACTGTGCTTTTCTTTGTCCTGGAAAACATGCCAATGTAACATGCTTAAAGTTATTCAGTAAATGCTTGTTTTTTTACAGGCAATTTTATTACTAAACTGGGATTAAATACTTTTGTAATATGAGGAGGAAATTTGCAGAAATACATCAGACCCAACAAATACTGAGGTTATTCAGCAGGTATCCATGGCTTTCCTGCCTGTTCCTGTGTCTTTTTTCATTTATTCATATTATGTATTTTCTAGGATTTGAGAACTTCCTTGTTAGCATAACTTTTTAACAAGCTTTTTATTTATTTATTAAGCAGTTGAAAATATATACACTATCAAAGAGGATAGTAATGTTACACGTTAAGGTAAATACAGTGTAAAAGTGCAACAATATGAGAAAATATGAGGGGATTCAAGATTCAAAACTAAACACAACAACATGTTGGAGCAAAGGTAAATTTTTCAAAGCATTTATATCTAACATAAAAGGAACATCTTGATAACAAAGTGAAAAAGGGTACATTTTAGACTGGAAAAACCCAGACTTAGTTTCTTGGCTTTCTGATTGAGGTTTTCCTGCACAGTCTCCTGATGCAGGATGGAGGTCTGAAATGATGCAACCCATGGTTTCCTCAGGCTGGTCATTATTTCTATGAGCTGGTTTAGACTAATTAGACTAATGTGTACATAAGTGGTTTGTCTATTTAGAATCCTTTTTCAAGCACAACAGTGACTAAAAGTTTTTTTTCTCACACAAAACAAAATATTTGTAAATGTAAACTTACATAATAACATTTAGAAAAACTATGGACATGAAAGCTGAAAGTGAACGACTGCAATAATAAATTATGTGGATTATGTTTAGATTGTATTCAACTGGACTATTTAGTAAATGTGTCGTGATTAATGACCTTGTTATAAACTTTTGCCACAAAACCACTTTATGGCAACCCCCTGTTTTTTGGTGATGGAAAAATTGTTCCAGTGGGAGCAGATAATCACTGAGGGTCTGGTTTTAAGAGTCAGAAACTTAATTTTGCATTGTTCAACTCACGATTTAGATGGTGGGCTAAATCTCGGGCTGACTTCGATTCTCCATCCAAACCAATCTTGATTCACAAACTTACTCTTTTAGTAACAAAGGATACCAGTTCTGGGATAAACTACTTTCATTTATAAACTAAAAGAATGTTTTCATGGAAAATGAAATGATTCAAAACCTGAAAACAGAAGGAACAGAGACCAGCTGATGAATTATCGCACAGGATTTTTCATTTTATTTTTTTACCATTAATTACAGCATAACAAGAAAAATCTGACATTGATGTCATTATTAAGGCTGTCCTCCGTTTTGCACACACCGCTATAGTCTTTATAAACCCGATTTCCCCGTTAAAGCAGCTGTACTGGTTTAGCTCAGTGGTTACTTCCTCTCTTTGCAACGACAAGCGAATTTCTCTCCCTTCCCGGGATCGCACCACGGGCGCTGTCCAGTACTTTTATTCCACAAAGTCATTACTTTGCTTCGTTTTTATCACTCGTTTCCTCTTCTCATTTCCTTCCTTATCTGTCTGAGTTGTTTTTACACCAAAAATTGCTGGAAATGACAGCCAGAGTATAAGCGAGCTGTCTCGGTTCGACCGGAGCAAACAGCCCTTTGTGACTCACAAAAAGCTCTGAAGCCACAGGTGTTCAGTTTAGACAACTTTAACTGAATTATGTTTTGTATTTAAAAGGTAAAAATGTAAAATTAAACATAAAATCTACTCTCAGGGGTTCAGAAATACCAGCAGCCAACAGTGAACCCTATCGACTAGTAGGTGGAATTTACTTTCTTCAACCTTCCGTCAAGTTAGCTGTAAGTACAGGACTTTTCCGTCATGGCTTGAAACGCATGAGAATAAATGGAATAAAAGTCTCTTTCTGTTGGAACCTTTATTTATACGGATAGTTTAACTGTGACCTCAAAATTTCCCATCCAAATTGAAATCTTTTTGTTTCTGAATTTATTTACTCAGGTGAAACTGTTTCACATCCTGACTGCTTCAACAAAATACTAATGAATAATGCATATCATCTGATCCGGATCCTAGTGACTTAATTTCCTGTTGCGCATGCGTACAATCGACGACCAGGCTGGTGTGTTGACAAATATCGGAGGAGGGACCACTGCAGCGTAAGTACATCTTTGTTCAGTCTGAAATAAATTGGCAATGATTTAGAGCCGTGTACATTCTATAGTCTTGTCATTTTTAAGCCAGGGGTTTCTTAGAAACTGTAGAAATTATCCCAACAAGCAGAATATAGACTAAAAAGCTTTGTTAAACATCTGTAAAAACCGCTGGGGCCGATGGGTTAAGGGGAGATTGATTGTTAATGCGCCATGTTTATACGCTAGACTTCCTGGTTAACTCCAAAATATCAGAAAGCGCCGAATTTAAATGTCACTGGCTGAGCATGTGAAAATCGAATTAATACATTAATCAAAATTAAAATACAAAGCTGTTTTTATTGCATGTTTTTCAGTTATGTTTTCGTAGGGCAACGCATGGTCTCTTCAACTAGCTCCAGCTTTATGCTTTTATTTTGAAGGGTTCTTTGGCGAGTTTCCGGTGTCACCCTTGGTAACGTTAGCTGCGGCTCGCCCTTCGGTTGCAGCTAGCTACCGCCAACCGTTTTCCAACATTGTTTTACCTTTATTCCTCCACACTTGCACCGATGCTTTTCACAGCGGTGTAGACTCATTGTTTTGCCAAGTTTTTAAAAAAATTATCTTCTCTTTTTGAAAATTCAACCCATGATTTATGTCCGCAGACTGGCTGTGGGAGTGAGTGAAGGCGCTCTCCTCGTACAAGAGCTTCGCCAGAAATGAAGAGGTAAACGCGCCATTGTTACCTGATAACAATACAATATCATTAATAAATATCCACACACCGGAGCTCATGCAAAATAATCTCACCCAACATGTCTTATTTCGTTAATTTTCCTGGTTTCAGTCAACAGAAAAGCCCTGAACCGGACGGAGCTGTTGCCGTCAACGAGGAAGGTAAATTTATTTTAAGTAGTTGAACCGATTTTTACCTTTCCCCCCTGTATTTGTGTTTTGATTACATTTAATTTAAGTCCTTTCTGTGTAAAAACTGTACCTGATCCTGAGGGCATAGCCAGATTACTTAATGTTGACCACAATTTAATTAGTTTTGTGATTTTAATGTGTTTCTCCTGCAGGATCCGTCGCCACTGCAGAGGATCCAGCAGCCATTGCCACCATCCAGTCTGCTGCCACTTTCACCGACCAGCCCATCAAGTACCTGTTCAAGACGGAGGGAGCCGGAGGACAGGTAGGATGGAGCCTTAAAGCTCGGTTAAAATATTCTCAGACACAGACGACACATTTGTGAAGGCTCCACCAACGCTGCTTGGTTTAAGCCGGATGAGGATGACATCTTGCATATTTCACCAAACATCCTGCATCTCTCATAAAGATTTTCTCAGTCAAAGAAACTATCATAATGGTTGTTTTTTGATCCATTTCCATCACTAAGTGTGTAAAATCACACAAACAATAATTTTGTTTCCATCTTTTAATGCCGATGTAACAAAATAATACAAGATTAAAGCAAAGTAAGCACAGATTCCCCCAGTGTGTGAAGAATAAATACATCCCACATATTTAATCTGGATTTTCCCCAGAGAAAACAAAAATAAAAGGCTACAGGACCTCTACCTGGACTTATCTGGAAACTACATTATAAAATGGTTTTAAAAGCAGTTTGCTGCATGAATAAAACTGGAACAGTTTGAATACAGAAAACAAAATAAATATGGTTTCTTAAACTATCCATTGCATGTAGATAACAAAAAAGTGACAATATAAAGCCATTCTTGTTAAAGTGTTATGAACAGAAACCAAATATTATTTGAGATATGATAATGATAAACTTGTTTTCCTTTCTTTTAAAACCATTTAAGGAAATTTGAAAAAACAATTCAGCAGCTGCCTTTAATTAGTCGTGTTGAGCTAAAACAAAATAACACGCTTTCATGTCATTGTGTTATTAAGCCCAGTTTCTACTCATTTACGTTTTCTCTGCCATACAGAGCTGTTACTAATCCTGCAGCTGGTAAACTTGCTGGATTTATTTCCTTTTTTTTATGGCTGCTTTATGCTGAGCCGTGTGCCGCAGTGACACATTGATCCTTTGGTCACGGAGGACTCAGTCAGTTTATTGGAGGGAATACTTTCTCTCGTGTCCTCTCCCTCCTCTTTAATGCACCTCTTCTGCAACAAAACACAACAAGTGGTCGTTGTGCAACTTTGTTCTCACTCCATGTGTGAGTTGGGCTAATATGATGATGTCGTTCAGAGAAAATCCTGTCTTAGCCAAATTCTGCGAAGGACTGGACTATTATGGAAAAAATAATAATCACAATTGTTTTTATTGATATTGAACCACCAAAACTCAACCTCAAATATAACTTTTTTTTTTAAAACTGGAAATAAATTAGAAATAATTAAAGGAGTAAAATGATAATGTCTTAAAATAATAATTACAATAAAAAATGAATAACCAGTCTATATGCATTCCTTTTACATACAAGTGACATTAATAATTTTTTTTTATTATAGTTTTTTTATGATTGTGAGAAGGTAATAATGTAATCATGATTAAGATTCGATTAATTGTCCAGCCCTGCTTCTGCGTTAGAAATGCTGCTGATGACAGTCACTCTGCAGTTCTGTCTGTCCTAAATGCACAGTTCCTGCTCAATCAAGACAGTTTAATTATTCTTAGACTTCACAGTTTTTTCTCGCTTTTTCTCCAAGTCATATTTAATATGATTCCTCATCTGAGTAGAATGTACTGATAAAATGCATAAAAAGATATTTTATTTAGAAAATAATCCTCCATCCTCTTTATGTGCTGATTCTTGGAATCTCGTAATTTATTTTGATAAAAGAACCAGATGGACAGAGATTTAAGGGAGATGTAAAAGCAGCCGTAAAATGAGGGTGCTGTGTATGTGCTGGTCAGATATCAACCCGTTGCGGCTCTGTGTCGGGTTGCAGGTGACCTACCGGGTGATCCAGGTGTCGGATGGCCAGCTGGAGGGTCAGAGCGATGGAGCTGCAGCCGTCAGCCTCGTCACCGGGTTCCCTGCTACGACGCAGACTGTCACACAGGTGAGAACAACTCCGATTGGTTGCCCATTTGTTGGCGCTAGACTCCAGTTAGAATCCCGTCTGAGAGGGTGAGACGTCACTCACTGTGTAAACTCAACTTTAACTTCAGGCTGCGCGATATGATGATTTTATATTTATATTTATATATATATATGATTAGAGAGAGAGAGATCCCTATTAAATTTTTTTTATTTTTTCCTAAATTGCATTTTTCTATTATTTTTTTCTATTCTATGTAATTCATAATTCTGTTATTTCCAATATATTTTTGGGGAATCCCATTTATGTACCTTTTAACTCCTTTTTTACGACCAAAAACTGGGGTTTTAAAGAAGCAAAAGTGCAAGTTGAAGCTTTGTCCCAGAAGTCTGCCCCCTTTAGCGACAAGTGTAAGTGACGCAAATGTATGGTAATGGTAGAATAAAGGCCCATTTATGCTCCCTGACGGACGTAAATGTTGGCGTCCGTTCCAAACATCTTCATGCGTCGCTGCCTTCATTCTTCCATGCGTCGTTTCTGTTGCTACGGCTAACCTCCGCTAAGCGGCAGTGCTGAGTTTATTGTGAACTCTGCGATACAACGTTAGATTCAAACATCGATTAGCGGCACAAACGCGCTGCTATTAAGTTGTTTCTAACCACCAACACAACACAACAAACAACAAGCGTAAATGGGCCTTTAAAAGGGAGTTTTTCCTCCCCACCGTCGCCTGAACCCTGCTCAGATGGGGATTCGAAGACTAGAGTGGATGCAGTCAGTTGGTTTCCTTACATCGGCTATTTGTTATGAATTGGCTTGTATATGTGAATGTATGATAACCAGATGAACGGCTTAAACTGATTGTCAGTGAAGCTTATTGAGATGACATTATGAATTGGTGCTAAAAAGTTGAATTGACCTGAATTGAGTCTCGGACGAGATTTCATGAGAATTGTAGGCTATGCTCTAAGCATGGAAAAACCGGATTATCGTACCGAGTAGAAAACATCGCTTTTATTTTGCGATGGAAACGCTGCTGGAGATTGTGGTAATGTGCTTGGGTTTTCCAGTCAGACATCTTCATGTTTCATTGGACCATGACCAAAATCTTCTCGTTCAGTCCAGACTGGTGATACATCACTAAATATCACTTCCACCCCAGTCATCCTCAGTCCATGACTGCTTCTTTTCAGCCCACCAAAACTTTGTTTTCTTCAGTTAATGATGGTTCGTGTCTGATTATTTCTAAGAGGAAATCCCACTAATTCACTGCTTTTCACCCAGAAAGTGTAGTTTCTTATCAAGGTCTTCAAACTGTAAAACAGAATGTAAGGAAACACTGCTCTCCATGCCAGCTGTTCGAGAACCTGCTTGTGGCTGCAGTCATCCTGGTCCAAATGTGAACTTTTAATAGTTTTTTTAATTGAAATTGAAACAAATAATGTGTTTTTGTGAGAGGTTTGACTTCTTCACTAAGCTGTTATTCTTTTACTCAAACAGGGCATCACACTGTGGTCAGTTTTACCAGTATAATGACTTGTGGCCACAAGGCATGCAGATTAAGGGGGCATTCATACCAGGATAGTCTGTCAAACTCAGGTTAGACCAGACAGGGATTTCCCCCTCCCCAGCTCCCCCAATTTCCCACCTTCCTTTAGTGTGGTTTGGGTTCAAACTGCACTTAAAAGACACTGTGTGACTTTTGGACACCAGGGGGCTAAACCTGTATCTTCCCACAGGCCCATAGACTGTAAAAAGAATGGACAAACCCTTAAACCACGTGACCCATAGGATTGCATTGAGCCGAAGTGATGCACATTGGGCATTTCCTTCCTCCGCCATCTTTGCATCGTCACGAGTCTCATGACTGCCGGGAAGCCCATAAATGGCCGACGACGATGCGTGGAGAGAGGGGCTGAGAGCGTGGGGAGGAATGATGGACAACCATCAAACTCCGAGCTATGTGCTAACAAAGCTAACCCCGAGCTAACGGGAGCTAACCAGCCAACGGAGGAAGGCGGGTTGAATATATGAAGTGCTATTAGCGGCTAAAAACCGCGGTTATGCTACGCTAGGCACGCTAGGCTAGGCCTTGTTTTCCCGGATATCAGGCACCT
>JBAMHT010090258.1:0-12189 GCA_037177075.1 Craterocephalus fluviatilis | reverse complement strand
AAGTCTACATCAAAGTTTTTTGCATAAAGAAATAAAGCTTTCCGCTTTGTAATGTCTCTTAAGCCCCGAGCATTAACAGAAAGAAATTTTAGAACTGAAATGTTAAACCAAACAGTAATGTACTGCCTGAGAAAACTAGCAGTTCTTAAACCACCAAACGTTCCTCGTAAATAAAGCAAATTATTAGCACCATAACAGGCTGTGCAATTCCTGGTCACAAAACCAACCGAGTCCGTCTGAAAGAACATTTCTTCTCACCGTGTTGCAGCTGATGGTCTGTAGTCAGACCACACCAACCTGCTGCAGCGAGCCAAAGCAGCCCAGATTCAAAGACCAAGATGAGAACTTTCAATGGTGATTTCAATGGATCTCTGTGTTGTCAACAAAGGCTCTTCCCCCAACAAAGAAGGCGATCTTCTTTTCCTCACGGGCCTTCATTATCTGAGGCCACAACCGTTGACCGAATTCCACACGGTGTCCCTGAAATGTCTCATAGAAAACTGCACAATTACATCGCAAGGGTACATTTAGTTTGAGGATTTCCTTCCAAGCCTGTGGACGGAGTCAATCACATCCAGAAACCTGAGGAGCCACATTCTGACAGATTAAAATGAGCCGCGCTCTCATATCTCCCTCCGTCTCTGGAAGCCCGCGCAGTCGTAACTTCCTCCTCCGTTTGTATCTTGCTAGCTCCTGAACTTTGTTCTCCAAGCCCAGTCTCTTCTCTTCCGTCTTGTTAACCCTTTCAACAGTAATTTGCAGCGTACCTTTGATATCCTGAACATCAGCTGCCAAAAAGTTGATGGATGCTTTCAGTTCCTCAATAGATCTTCCAATACTGCCCCCCTGTTTCTCAATGGCGGACTGTAGCGCAGCTACAATGTTGTCTGCCGTCTCTTTCTCCATTTTTCCTTTCTTTGCGCAGGAAGACTTTCTCGGTGAAACAGCAGGGATAGGTTCACTTTTTTGTTTTGAGAGTAAGTTGGTTTACATTACAACTCTTGTAAAACCTGTTTTAGATGCGCGGAACTACGCGTCTGCTTCCATCTGGTTGGCATGGAAACTCAACGCTCACCAGTGGAGCGGCTGCTTGGCGCGGTGATAAACAGCTGATGTGAAACGGATACATTGTTTATGTTGGTGCGGCGCCGTGTCGACCCAAAGTGTGAAAACACCCTTAAACCTGTTATCACACCGAAAGCTCAGCAGCAGGAGCAGTGCATCATCACAGCTGACTTCCCATCATACGTTCGCTCATCTCTAGAACGGTAGGTATTTGTGTTGTTGCCTTGCGGTGCAGAAACTCTGCCAAACAAGCAGACTTCCTGCTCTGACAGAGGAACAGCGCCGTGCTGCATTTGTGGACACTCGTAAAAATCAGGGAGGAAAATTAGAACATTTGTTTGATGAGAACAGGCGTATGTGGGTATCCAGATCACGATTTGGTGCAGCCCTACTACAGGATTGGGATTATGGTTACCTGCACGGCGTCCGTCCGTCCGTCTGTCTGTTAGCAACATAACAGACAGATTTAGATTGAATGGTCAGGAAATCTTTGAAATGGAACCAGGAACAGCTGTTTAGATTTGGGAGGTGATCCAGATCACCACCGGACCCAAGAATAGATCCTGTCATGTTTCCTGCTCTGCCATGAATCCGCTCCATCCAGCCCACCTGCAGCCTCCTCACCGCCTCACCTGCTCTCTGCTCTAACTCTCCCGTCACTCCGGCTGCAAAATTAATTACAGCCTCAAGTTGAGCTCCAGATCTCTGGATTCTGACCCACATCTTGCTTCGGACCTCCGAGCCGTGTTTGACCTGACGTTTGGATCCTGGACTGTTTTTCAGTTCACACTATCCACCAAGCTCTGGCTGCTTCTCAAAGACAGCAGAAAGCCACGTTAGTAGGGAAGACATGTTTGGTTCCAGCTTCTCTTACAGGTGTTGATGCCACAGTTCTGTGGGACACAGGCTCACAACTATCAGTCGTAGGAGCAGACTGGAAAAAATTGGTATGTGCGTAATGTGAATGGGTGAATGAGACATGAAGTGTCAAAGTGCTTTGAGTGGTCACATGACTAGAAAAGTGCTCTACAAGTACAGTCCATATAGCATTTTACCTCACTGTGAGAAACAGACAATCTGGGCAGTAATTTAAGTATGGATAAAGCCAAGAATGGGGTATTATTAGCATGTTGTGGTGCAAAGAACGTTTTGGAAGTAGGTGTTTGTACAGACATTGATAACAAATTAATGGACGGAATTTAAATGTGTAATAACATAGTATTGGGTGTACATGGTAACTGACTTCTTAGTCACATTTGTCATTTAAGCATGAGTTAACTTTCCTGTTTACTTACCTGAATTTCACTACGTTGTTAACCTGTTACTGTTTACTTTGTTCACAGAAAAAGATACAGAAATGTTGGACAACATTTCTGTTTTTGTGGGGGAGTAGGTTAAAGTCTAGAATATTTTGGTCAATGCAGTTTATTGAATATTTTCCAAAACATTTTAGTTAACAAGAGAGCCAATCCATTCCCCCCCCCACCCACAACCCACACACCTGAGTACAAAAACATTAATTTTCAAAGCAAAAAAGTTTATATGGACTTATCAACTGAACTGAACATATTGCAAAGAAGGAGAAGCTTTAAAGTAAGTAAATTAAATAATAGTGAAAAGTTAAATAAAAAAACAAACAATAGGTACATAAAGATACATATGCAAATGCAAAGGTGGGAATTTACAACAAATACCACAACAGTAGTTTTCTTATTTATCTGCAGGGAGAGAAGGCAGACCTTTAAAATACTCAATTAGGGGGTTCCAATATTGGTAAAGCTCATCTGTGCTGCCTCTTAATGAGAATTTAATTTTTTTCTAGTTTTAAGAATCATTGTGTCACACAACCAAGATGTTATGGAGGGTGGTGTTCTACTCTTCCATAGAAGTAGTAATTTGCTAACCATTTTACTAAAATGTTTTTTTTTAACCAGGCTGTAAACATGTTTCATTCTGCTGGAAAGTTGGCCTTTTTTAACATGGGAGCCAATGGGAAACTGCTCTGTTTTGCAGGAGCACCCAGTGGAGGAGGGGGGAACTGCAGTTTTTTGCACTTCTGCATAGGCATCACCTTTTCTAGCGGGAGGTTGCCGCTCGGTTTACACGGACACATACGTACCATAATAATAATTAAATGACTCAGCATCATTCGCTGTGTTTAGACCAGGGGTCGGCAACCCAAAATGTTGAAAAAGTGATATTGGACCAAAAAACAAAAATGTGTGGAGCCGCAGAAAATGAAAAGCCTTAGATAAGGCTTATAATGAATGCAACACATGCTGTATGTTTCTATATTAGCTATATTAACCACTGTCAAAATGTCTGAGCTGGTTACAAATACATAATGAGCCCTCATGATTAAACATTTATTTTCCCATTAGCACATCCTGTGGAGAATGATGTACCATGTGACTACTCTGTTGTAGGATGCTGCCTCAAGATTAACTACATTACAATATTAATGAATTACAGTATGTTTCAGTTATTTTTCTCTTTTTCCTAGAGGTGTGACGATACACTCAACTCACGAGACGAGACGATACATGATATTTGATCCACGTGAGGGAGACGAGATTTTCACATTACTTTTTATGTAAAAAACCCTTACTTATTTATTCAAGTAAAGCAGGTGCATCCATAAATGTTTTATAACTATAACTTAAATCCTCAACATGTGTTTTACAGTTAAACTCTTTCCACAAATTATATGTAAATATTTATGTTATGTTACGCAGATGTGCGTAACGATAAAGTGCGGTAAACAATGGAGGAACGTATTGGTGCTGTGTGCGGCACCCGGTGTTAGGTGGTGTCCTGGGAGGTGCCTGATGCAGGGCAGGTCTCAGTCTGGGGCGGGGTGAGACGGAAACAGCTGGAAGCCGCTCATCAGCAGCTCCAGAACAACTCTGAGTTATCCAGAGAACTCAGACACGGCGCAGAGATGGCTCTGCTTATTGATTGATGAAGCCATGCTGCTCTCTGATTGGTCACATGAAGCCGTGCTGCTCTCTGATTGGTCACATGAAGCCGGGGTCATTCTACAGAAACGTCAATTTTTCTGTCCCTAGCCTTTAGAGAAATATTACTATTGAAAAAAAATTGATTTTTTACATTTTTAAAAGTATCTTATTTTTAAAAACATATTATTTTAACTATCAAACTGTTTGGAGCCATTAGCTTGGTAATATTGGCTTTTTAATCAATTATCTAGAACCCCAACCACCTCAAAAGTACTTGTCCCCACAGTCATTTATAGAGAAAGCCCTGGATTTTGGGTTTAAATATGTGTTTTTCCACCACTCGAAATGCAAAAATGTATAAACAACTATGAATTATATTACATAAATTACATATTGAACCAAAATGCCAATTAAATATATTAAAATTTATTTAAAAACTGGTTGTCCCCTGCTGACGTGTCACTGGTGTTACCACACATCAAAAGTCTTTTATTTTGGAAAAAGGAGCCACACTGATGACATCACTTGACTTCCTTTGTCCTTTTTCCTGAAGATCTCTGAAGAAGGGCCATGGTAAGAACAATGCTCCTTTTCAGTTTTCAGAAATATCAACATTTATCTCGTGATTTTACATGAAGCTTTTAGTTGACGTCACTGGTGTAACCTACTTTATCTGCAGGGAATTGCAAATTAATTTAATGCAAATGTATTAGATGACATAATTTAGTGAAAAGATCATGATTAACAACATGCTGTGTCATGCTCTGCAGCAGCCATTTTGTAAAATGCATTTTTCATTAATACTGTCACTGGTGTTATCTATCTTCTAGGTAACACCAGTGACAGTCAGTAACAGAAGTGACTCCAGATGTCTAGGCACACTTTTTTTGTTATTGTAATTTATTTATTTGGATTAAATAAAAACATTTCATTACTTTAATTTGTATCTTTCAACTGTTATTCCTCTTTTGGTCAGGTATGGCTAAGTAAAGTGCAGCTGAGAAGCAGCGTTTTTATAGACAGTGGAGGGATGCTGATCCTGAACGAAGAGCAGCGTATTTTAAAAAAAGGAAGCAAGGCTATACCAGAGACATTGAAACAAAGAGAAGGAGAATAAGTGATTTAAATGAAAGGGAACAAAGGACAAAACGAAAAGCATGGAGGCAGCGTCAGCAAAGATGCAGGAAAAGACAGGCAGAAGCAAGAGCACAGACCACCCCACCATCACCAGATCCCACCATTTCACGGTACAAGCAGAGCTGTTACAAATCCAGAAATGAATATTGAAACTGGTAATGCTTAATAATATAACTGAATTGTATATATTATGCACCATTTACATCATCAGTCACATCTGAGTTGGCGTCTCAGGCTATTCCCATCACTACAATGATACAATGACTTTCTCCCTCACTCACTCACACACACCATAACACATAAACAATGAAAGTTAATATTTTCAAGAAAATATATTTTCATTTCATTTTACAGACAACTACAACAAGGGAGGAGACGACATAGGAGAGAGGCACAGAAAAAACGAAGGGAAATACAAAAACTCAAATGAGATAAGATTGAGACAACGTTATGAGAAAGTAAAGAAACAAAAAAGGCGACAGCAGCATGCAAATCCTGATAGCCCAAAAGTTAAAACAAAAAGAATTATTCATGGTCAGAAAGTCAGCAGTGAAGTGAAAAAAGCCCTGCAATGTCACTTTGCCGTTCTGGGCGCACTGAAAAACAAATACAGAAGTTTGAAAAACACAAAATCTAAAAGTCTTGCCCAGATATTATCAGATAAGATCATAAAAAAATATAAATGCAAAACATACTGCAAGAAGTTTATTAGTTGCGATACTCGAAGGAAAACAAAGGAAACTGGCACAGAAAGGGAGACTACAAAATCTGTCAGACAGTTTTTCTTAAGGGATGATATCAGCAGACTGACCACTGGGAAGAGAGACACAATAACGCTCAGGAAGGTTAAGAGGCAGAGGAGACTCCTGTCAGACTCTTTGCTCAACCTCCATAAGAAATATGTAGAGCATCAACAAATTTCCTATGCGTTTTTCTGCCGTCAGAGACCATTTTGGGTAGTTCCACCAAAAGGGAGAGACAGAGAGACCTGCCAGTGTAAGACACATGGAAATTAGCATTTCATGGCAGATAAATTACACAGACTTGGCATCTCAAACTCTAAAAACGTAGAAGAAAAGTGGGACAGCACTGTCTGCAGCACCTCCAAAAGATGTGCTTATGGTGATTGTGTGGACTGTAAGACGTCTGCCTACCCTCTGAGCCCATCTTCAAATAGGGTGGTGAATGTAACCCAGTGGTGCCAGGAGAAGGTGTCCTTCTCAAAGCCAGATGGTGAGACAAAAATAAGTACAATCACTGTAAAAAAAGATCTCCCAATTCAGGTTGATGAGCTTGTTACACAATTCCAGGACAGGCTTTTTAACTTTAGAAGACACCTGTTCAATATTCGTTGGCAATACAATGCATACAAAAATCTCAGAAAGAGCCTCACTGTCAAAGACTCCCTGATCCACATTGATTTTAGCGAGAACTATGCTTGCAAGTACTCCAATGAAATCCAATCAGTCCACTTTGGGGGCTCACATCAGCAGGTGACCCTTCACACCGGAGTGCTTTACCTGGCAAACCAAGCCCCCATGCCTTTCTGTGCAGTCTCCCCCAGCCAAAGGCATGACCCACCAGCCATATGAGCTCATTTGGACCCTATTCTTCAGTTCCTCGCAAAGGATCACGCTGAGGTACAAAACCTTCACTTTTTCAGTGATGGCCCCGCCACACAATACAAAAACCGCTTAAACTTTCATATCCTGTCCACTGAACCACACCAGAGAGGTTTCTCAGTTGTGACATGGAGCTTCTTTGAAGCAAGTCACGGAAAGGGTGCACCGGATGGAGTGGGGGCTGCACTGAAGAGAACGGGAAATATATCCCAGATGCACAGAGCTTTTTCAAGCTATTGAGGGACACAAGCAAAGTGAAACTGTTTTATGTGAGTGAGGAAGAAGTTGAGAGGAGGGCAGAACATTTAAGGCATGTGTCCCTGTTCACCATTAAAGGCACCATGAAAATGCATGAGGTCCTCAGCATGTCTCCCAATGTTCTCAAGTACAGAGACGTAAGCTGTTTCTGCCGGGCTTCAGAGGGTGTGTTTGACTCTCCATGCCACAGTCTGCAGGAGGTTGCTCTTGCACCTATGGAGCCAATTGATCAAACAAATTTCAGAGCAGATGCCATCGAAGAGCATCACATTGGACAGTGGTGTGTTGTGCAATACGACGACGAGCCCTACCCTGGCATCATCTTGCAACTGGAAGAAAACAATATAAAAGTCAAGTGCATGCCCCGGAATGGAGTTAACAAGTTCTTCTGGCCAAGTCCCAGAGATGATGTCAACTGGTACAGTGACGACCAGATCATGTGCCTGATTCCTGAGCCCCTGGCACTCAATAAGCGTTCAGTGCAGATTGAGCAGCAGTTCTGGGAGTTCATCAGAGAGCAGCTGGATAAATGAAAAACGAAAAAAGTCCACCAGTAAATCATTCCAAGTTTACTGGTGGAAACCTGGCCACTTTTCCAGGTGTTAGTGGACTAAATTTTGAATCTTTAAAACCTTAACTTTTTAAGAAATAGGTGTTTGTTGATGTTAACTTGCTTAAGGTCATGTGTTCTTAAACCGTTCATGAACTTTTATGATGTAAAAGATTAAAAAATTAGAATCTTTTGTCTTGTGTATGTCACTGGTGTTTCATTGCGTCACTGGTGTTACTGTGAGGTTTTCCTGATGTTAATTCATAAAATGTATCATATTTCAAACAATATAAAGCTTACATCCATAAATTTTCTTTCACTCATAAGTTAAGATTTGAAGGACTGTATTATTTATTGTTTATACCAGATTTTCAATGCTTTTCATTGTTTTAGCAAAAACACAGTTGACCAAATACATAAAATTATTTCAATCACACTTTTAACTAATCTTAATAAATTAATAAAATACATTCTCCTGATTGGTTTGCATTCTTATAATTCCTCCCTGACTCTGAGTACAAGTACCGAAAAAATTGAGAGATAATATTTAGGGCTGTCATTTTAACGCGTTAATTAGATCAATTAATTAGAGCGTAAAATAACGCGTTATAAATTTTAACGCACGATTAATTATGCAATTCGAACATTTCAGAGTTGGCCACTTTGACCCCCGAACATGCGACTGGTTACGTCACTTCATGCGCCGTTAGTAGAGGCTAGTCCATACAACAAACAGAGCGGGCTGAGGTGAGCACAGAGAAATGGAGAAGAGTGCAGGTGATGCGAGCCAATCTTTGCTGGGGCCATTGAACGGCAAGTTTATTTACAAGAAGAACGCAGATGGGACAGTCAACAAAAACACGGTTATTTGTAGCTTATGTAGAAAAGAATTTGCTTTTCATCGAAGCTGCTCTAGCCTGACTTATCATTTAAACGCTAAACATGTTTGGGCAGGTTCCAGCGCTAACGTTGCGACTGCTAGTACTTCTAGCGCTCTTCGCCAACCCAAACTTACAGACTATGGTAAACGACTAAGCAAAGGCACCACAGATAAACTGACAAACTCGATCGCTAAGTGGATAGCAGGTGATTGCAGGCCAATTTCAATCGTGGAAGATGAGGGGCTAAATGAGGCGTTTCAGATAGCGTCGTCGGATGCAACATTCAGGTTACCTTCGAGAGGTACGGTAATGAAAAAAATCCATCAGTTGTATAGTGATGAAAGGAAAGCAAAAGAAGAACTGTTGGCAGGTTCAAGCAACCATGTGTCCTTAACAGGAGATCACTGGACGTCGGTGAGCAACCATAATTATTTGGGGGTCACAGCACATCTAATCGATAGTGAGTGGAAGCTTAAATCTTTTGCATTAACTGTGTGCAAAACAACGACCCGCCATTATGCAGATGCGTGTGCCGAGCAGTTTGAAGCTGTGATAAAGGACTGGAAAATAGAAAGCAAAGTGTCAACCATCGGGACTGATAGCGCAAGAACCATGGTCGCGGCAGCACGCCGGATGCCTTACGA
Source organism: Craterocephalus fluviatilis (assembly GCA_037177075.1). Lineage (NCBI taxonomy): Eukaryota > Metazoa > Chordata > Actinopteri > Atheriniformes > Atherinidae > Craterocephalus > Craterocephalus fluviatilis. Next base: position 3,072 of record JBAMHT010090258.1, on the reverse strand, counting down.
GCATATTCCATGTGCAGCTCATATGCTCCAAAGAACCATTACAATTTGCCTTGAGGACAGCAGCTTTGACACCGCCCTGGCAAAGTGCCGCAAAATAGTCGGACACTTCAAGCACAGCCCTGCCAGCACAGAAGAACTGCACCAGCAGCAGGCAGCCCTCGGACAAGCCAGAGAGCCATTGATTCAAGACGTATCCACAAGGTGAGACTGTCCACTACTATCTATAGTTTTTTGCTCCTAAAGTGTGTGTGTGTGTCAATAAATCGATCACTTTAATTTTTGTAAAACCCAATATTGCAACAAACATTGTCTCAAAGGGGCTGAAAAAATAAAAATAACAGTAACATCTATAAAAAATATAAATAACGTAAACAATAAAAATACCAATAACAACAGTAACAATGTGTGTGTGTGTGTGTGTGTGTGTGTGCTTTAACTATTGTACAATGTGTTTCTCAAAAGCTAAAGCCCCTTGTGGGACTAATGCAGTTTTTGTTTCATTTTATTATAAGATGGAATTCAACCCTCTTAATGGTCTCACGGTACCTACGGAACCAGGAGGCTGTGAACACCACTTTGGCTCAACAGAAGCACAACCTGGCCACACTGACCAACCTAGAGTGTGTCAAACTACAGAAGCTGGAGGATGTTCTTGAACCCTGCAGGTATGTCCCTTTTTGTCGCTCTCTCTCACATATACACACCCTTTCGCACACCTCACCTCTCATTCTCTCTTCCACCTGTTATACACTCAGCTCTGCCTCTGTGTCATACAACTCTCTCTCTTTCTCACTCTTGCACACAATTCTTCTCTCTCCTTTAATTTTCTCTTCTGCTCCTTCCTACATCTTTCTCTATCTTCACTCACAAACCTCATATCTCCCATCCTTCTCATACTCTCTACTCATTTACACACAAATACACAAACAGACCTCACCTCTCTCTGCACTTTTCATACACTCATATCCCCCTCCCTCCCATACACCTTTTACTCACACTTTAGCTCACACATACACATGCACACACACCCACAATACCACTAATGGATATGAGTTCATTATTGCCCTGTATTTGTTCTACTGCAGGTATGTGACGGAGCTCCTGGGAGGGGAGTCTTATGTGTCATGCTCTGTGGTGCTCCCCGCACTCTGCCATCTTAAACGTGTTATGGAGCCCACTGATGAGGATCAAGGCTACATGATGAAGTTCAAGACCACCTTTTTGAAGGACTTAGACACACGCAAGGCCAACATCAACAACAGATGGCTGAAGATGGCAACTGCCCTTGACCCGCGATTCAAGGACTTGAAGAGCATACCCAAGGATGAGAGAGACGAGGTATGTGGGTGACTGAGACGTTCAGTGTTTTGGAAGTTTAAAAAGTGTCAAGCAAAAGCTAACTTTCCATCTTTTAAGGTGTGGACCTGGCTTGGAGAGATGCTAGCAGAAGCAGGACCTGCTCCTGCTCAACCCACAGAGGACGAGCCAGCAGCCAAGAAGAGCCTGCTCCTGCTATGTTCTTCAGACTCTGACTCGGACAAGGAGGAGCCGAGGCTGCTAGCCCGTTACAAAGCTGAGCCTTGCATTGGAATGCGTGAGTGTCCACTGGAGTGGTGGGCAGCTCACACTAGTGCCTATGGACAGCTGTCTTCTATTGCTCGCAAATACCTGGCTACTCCTGCGACCTCTGTGCCATGCGAGAGACTCTTTTCTCTTGCAGGTAACATCATACAAAAGAAGAGAGCAGCCTTACACTCAGACAATGTAAACAAGCTTGTTTGTCTGAGCAACTGGCTCAAGGAGACTTGGATTCTGTAACTTAAGCAAAGAGGGAAGGTTGATTTGAGGACCTGTAATTGTGGCCCTACTTTCTGTAGTGGGTTTCTGGGTTTGTTATGCCCCACATGATTTTTTATTTTTTATTTTTTATCTAGAAACAGTGTCATGTCCTCCTAACAAGTAATGCCTCTTGACTTCACGTTCTTGATGTTAAACATTTCAAGGTATGTTATCCTTGTTTTGCTGTTGTTTATTTTATTGAGCACCTGGTTAAGTGCCTAGTGTTATTTATTGTTTTATTAACTTTATTTGCACTGCATTTTTGAATAATGCACCCGTTTTATAGGTTTGCTAGACATTTTTTTAAATTTTATTTATTTATAAAAAACACTGAAAGTGTAATTTGCTTTATGAAGCTTGGTATATATTTTGGGCAAGATGCCCTTTTCAGATGTCAGCAATAAAAGAAATGTGTATTTCATATGCTCTTTTCTTATTTGATTAGTCATTCACTATACTGCAAGTGTTCTAGAATTCAAACTCTTTATTTGGGGGCCGTCAGCAGATATGAGATTAAAATGCGATTAATTAGATTAATTAATTAGAAATCCTGTAATTAATTAGATTAATTTTTTTAATCGTCTGACAGCACTAATTAATAGTGTTAAAGATTTGGCTTGATTTCAATAAATAAACTTTAAACCTTCATAAAACCAAATTTCAAATTTTTGGAAATCGTGCCATTAATATAGAGAGAAACTTAAAAATTGATGACAATGACATAGAACAAGTGAATGAAGTGAAATTTCTTGGAATAATTATACAAAATAAACTTAGTTGGAAACCTCACATAAACCATATTAAAGCGAAAATATGTAAATCTCTGGCAATAATTTCCAAAGTTAAAATGTTTTTGAACGAGAAAAATTTATATCTTCTGTACTGCTCTCTGGTTCTTCCTTACATGACATATGGTCTAGAGGTATAGGGAAACACGTACCAAACAAATTTAAATCCTATTTGCATAATTCAAAAAAGAGCTATTAGAATTATTAATAAAGCAACATATAGAGAACATACAAATCGGCTTTTTATTCATCTAAAAGCTCTCAAATTTAAGGACCTGATTGACTTCAAAACTGCACAATTTATGTACCATATAAAGACTAATAAGATGCCTATTCATATCCAGGGACTGTTTAAAAAAAGAGAGTACGTTTACAATTTTCGAGGGAGTGAAATGTTCAATAAACCTTATGTAAGAACTAATGCAAAGAAACACTGTATTTCTGT
>JBAMHT010090219.1:0-12223 GCA_037177075.1 Craterocephalus fluviatilis | reverse complement strand
TATGCGCAATCAATGAGTCATTAATTGTAATGAAATTACCACTTTTACCACATACTATACCACGTAGAAAACCATTTGTCTTAGAAAGATTAAAATAATATCAGGTAAAGTTCCTTTAAACCACTGGCTAACAAGGGATTTACACATTTTTGGTCTAAACTTATTATCCAAATCTGAGGGGATGTCAAAACTGAATTTTCCATGTTGTGCCATTTACGGGTCTCCTAGGAACATTCAAAGGGCAAATGACTCACTTCCTGTCCACCCCATCAGCCTGTCGGGTGTCATATGGTTTCTATCCTACTGGTGTAACTGGTTCTTGAACCATCGTTATTGAACTTTTAGTCCATTTAAACAGTTTTTTATCAGTATCCATTCATGTCCCTGACTTTCATGTTGCATCAAAGATCCCAGCACGCCCTGTACAGTAAGCTTTCCTTTACCCCCCGAACTGCCCCCCATGGCCACCCGCCAGCTAATAGTTTAACTGCAGAGAAGTGAGAGATTCAGAGGGTTACCCTGCTGGCCAGACTCAGGGGAGGCATGTTAGAAGTCTGTGGAGCTAGTTTTTTACGGGTAGATGTCCCGTCTCTGATGTTGTCCCGTCAGTCATCAGGCTTCGCTCTGTGTCCTCCAGCATGTCCAACTTCTCCACAGCGGCCCTGGCTTTCTCTGAGGACGACTACGGCGATGACAGCGGCCTGGCCGTGTACGTGGCCAACGCCATCGAGCCCGCCCTCAGCTGGGACCACATCGCCTGGCTGAAGCAGCACACGCGCCTGCCCGTCATTGTGAAGGGCGTGTTGAACGGTGACGCACACACATTCACGCACACACAGTGGTGTTGGTGGGACTCATGCAGAACTTGTGTCTGTGTGCATCAGGGGAAGACGCCGTCCAGGCTGTGCAGTACGGTGTCAGCGGCATCCTGGTGTCCAATCACGGAGCTCGGCAGCTGGACGGGGTTCCTGCTACGGTTTGTGTCTGCATGGGAACGGACCTCCACACCTGTGCTGCACCGTGACGTGTCCCTGATGTAACGTGTGTGTAACATTTACATGTGTGCAGCTGGACGTGCTGGAGGAGGTGGTGACGGCCGTGCAGGGTCGCTGTGACGTCTTCCTGGACGGAGGAGTGAGACGAGGGACGGACGTCCTGAAGGCCCTCGCTCTTGGAGCAAAGGCGGTCTTCGTTGGACGACCAGTGCTGTGGGGCCTGGCCTGTCAGGTGCTGTTTCACCTGGAAAGCATTAGCTGCCACGCTGCTTAATCACAGGCGGCAGGCAAAGTCCCCCAAGGGCCCCAAGCCTCCGTAACATGCCCGTCTTTCTTTGGAACGGATCTGTCCAGGAATGCTGGAGTCGTTTTTGGGAAGTTAGGAGCTGTAATGTTGGTAGAAGCCCACAGGGGTTGTCTCTGTTAGCTACTCTCTGTTTCACTCTTGATCATTTTAGTATATTCGCCTGTCTCTGTTGTCCCTGCTGGAGGGATGCTTTCTGTGCTGCGTCCAGATGAACCGGCACCAGATGTTAATGAAACCTCTGCACCATGTGTCCAGGGGGAGAAGGGGGTGATTGAGCTTCTGGAGCTTCTCAGAGATGAGCTGCGACTGGCCATGGCCCTGTCAGGTAACACATATTTGCTGGAGCATATGTAGAGCCTGCAGGACCAGGATCCTGCTTCAGACTGAATGATGTGTGCAGAAGCAGGTCCATCCCTCCAGCGTGATGCTGCCACCACCGTGCTGGGAGGTGTTGGTCTGGTACACATGTACCTTCTGCCCAGCGTAGGTCCCTCCGTACGTCCCAGTGTCCTACCCGACATGTCTAACATCCCTTTTCTCTGGCCAGTCCTCCATGAAGTCCACGTGGATAGGTCGCTGCATCTCATATTACATCGTGTTCATCTCCAGAGTGAGGACTTCCCCAGCGTTATGAGTCCTGTGGCCCCGTCTCCCGGGGGCCATTAGCCCTCCTGTGACCCACCTGCTGCTGGTGACACGGACTGGACACGCATGCTTCTCGTGACCACAGACCTGAACCGTTTAAGATACCCAGAAAATTCAAAAGCTGACAGAAAGCAGAGAAACAGAGCTTTACATACATATAACTGTGCTTTCAGACCAAAAGCGACTAAAGCTGTAAAATGGACGGAAATCATTCACTGTCAATGAACAGGAGCGACAAAGGCGACTAAAGCGATGAGCTACAAAAGTTGAGCGAGTAGAACGACTGAACAAAGTTGAAAATGGTTTAACTTTATGCACATTAGCTATTAAATTCAATTCAACTTCAATTCAACTTTATTAGTATAGCGCCAATTCATAACAAATTAATCTCAAGGCGCTTCACTGACAATCAGTTCATGTAATCTGACTGTCATACATTCATATATACATATACACTAGCCAATTGATAACAAAATAGCCTATGTAAGGAAACCAACAGACTGCATGGAATATAGTCTTTTAACAGGAAGGAAAACCTCCAGCAGAACCAGAACCAGGGAGGGCGGCCATCTGCCTCGACCGGTTGGGGGGTGGAAACGACAGAAAGGGTGACCGTGGACGGAGAACGAGAGAGAACAAAGAGAGGATAGAAAGACAGTTGCAATAGTGTGTAGAAAAGAGGAGAGAGAAAGCGTGTAGGAAGAGACAATGGAGACACATTCATGACATTTATTCACTGAGATCTGCTGAGAGAGGAGAAATATGTTAATGATGGCAGCAATGTCTGATGTTTATGAGAGATGAGGATGAAAAGTGTCCTGAGACGTCCCACAGCAGCCTAAGCCTATGGCAGCATAACTAAGGGATGGCTAGCCACCGCTGAGTTAGATTTAATGGATCCAACAGCCAATCAGGGCCAGTGAGTGGTTAACATGAGCCAGGTGTGTGGGTGCGGGGACAGGTGGGAATCCTGCTGGACTGCGGCTTTGTAGGGCTGGAATGAGGAACCCTGTGTCGGTTAAAACCTGAGTGTGTTACCTCAACTCCTCCACATGGCTGCTGCAAATAAAGAGAGAAGAAGGAGAATCAGTTTACTCTGTGAGGAGTCACAATAACACACACACACACACACAAACACACAAACACACACACACATGTAGCACCTCAGTGCCAAAATAGCAATTACTGAGTGTGAGCTGCACCCGCAGCAACTGTCTGTTATTACTTATGTAAATATTGCATGGCAGCGTCAGGAAACACAGCGCCACGGTGTGTGTGTGTTTATGTGCACTGAGTGTGTGTTGTGATGATGTAGTAAGTCTGTTCCCTTCGGTGGAAAAAACAGGGGGAGCAGCCAGTCTTCAGAAAGCAGAATAAATGTTTGTGTGTTGGAGAGAAAAAACTTTGTTTCACTGGAGGAGAGACAGGAAGCTGCTCTACTTTACTCTCCGTCTGTCCTCCCTCTCCTTCATCCTTCCTGTCCTGATGCATGGATGATGGATGGATGGATGGATGGATGGATGGATGGATGGATGATGGATGGATGCATGGATGATGGATGGTTGGATGGATGGATGATGGTTGGATGGATGGATGGATGGATGGATGGATGATGGATGATGGATGGATGGATGGATGATGGATGGATGGATGGATGGATGGATGGATGATGGATGGATGGATGGGTGGATGATGGATGGATGGATGGATGGATGGATGATGGATGGATGGATGGTTGATTGATGGATGATGGATGGATGGATGGATGATGGATGGATGGATGATGGATGATGGATGGATTCGTTCTGTCTCTGTGCATCATGTTGACGTGATGAACGGGGCGGGACGTCAGTATTAGCATCAGCCTTCCTCCTCATTCATCCCAAATCTTCCACATCTACACTCGTCTTATGCTGTTTACGCGTCTCCATAGAAACCAGACCGTCAGAGTTACAAGCAGAGAAAAACGACTGATGGTGTGTCTGACGCTGATCAGGAAGCTTTTTTCTGTCGCAGATGGCCGGAGACACAGAACCGAGCCAAACTCTGCTGGCCGACGCGCCGCTCAGGCTCGGCTCCCGCCGGAGGCTGGCCTACCCCAACGGGGACAAGCCGCCCGTCTCAGGTGAGTCCACCTACCTGTCGGCTTCCTGCTATGATCCTGCGACGGCTTCGGCTTCAGCACGCCGTTTTCCTCCAGGAGGCGGGAACGCCGGCGGGAGCAGGACGGGGAAGCGGCGAGCAGGAAGTCCTCTGCAGGACATGCCAGACTTGTCCCAGACTCAGGAAGTGTCTCAGGTCTCCCCCAGCAGGTCCGAGTCCTCTGCGGTGTGTCTGGACTCCCCGCAGGTCCGTCCCCACCGTCCCAAACCCACGCTCCCGTTGCCATGGATACGTGTAATAAAGGCTTTTCTGTCTGAAGCAGAGCTCCGACTCCACGCTGATCGAAGACTCGCAGATGCAGAAGTCCCCCGTCTTCCCGCTGACCGGCTGCAGGGCGGCGGTCCACGTGGACCGGCTGGACCAGGACCTGGTGGAAACCTGCAGGAACTCGGGCTTCGTGTTGTGCTCTCAGGACAGTTACATCCCGACTCAGATGTCTGCTCCACCCAGGAGCCCCACTTTCCCCCAAAGCGACCCCCCGTTGCCGCCTAAAAGCCCCGCCATCGTCGATGTGGGCCGGGACAGAGCGAGCGAGGCCGAGAGTCCCGTGTTCGGCAGGAACGCTCGGCAGGAGAAGTTCCCGGTTTCCTGTGAGAAGTCGCGGTTCTTCTCGTCTCAGGAGACGTTGACTCCGTCTGTGGAGTCTGCTTCCTGTCGTCCCTGCAGCCCCGTCTTCCCCAGAAGCCCCCCTCCTTCCCACAAACCCCCCCTTTCTGATCAGTCAGCGGTCCATGACAGTCCCAACCGAGGGCAGGCGGATCAGAGCCGGGACCGATCCACGAGTCCGACGATTCACACCGAGGTGAGGAGGTCCGAGAGTCCGACCGTCAGCAGGGAGGTGAGTCCAGGTGGGCTGGGATTTACTCGCTGTGTACTAGGGCTGTCCCGATACCACTTTTTCACTTCCGATACCGATAAAGAGGGTTGAGTATCGGCTGATACCCGATACCGATACTTATATTTTGTTATGAGCAAAATATTGTGTCAAACCTCACCTCAAACCTTAGTAAGGTGTAACTGATAAAGTCCACAACAGAAGGCGTGAGAAAAATGTAGTCATTAATTATTAACCTATGAGTTAATTTAAAATAAATGTAAAGACTTTGCATGACAGACTCAAACACCGGTCAGACTGAGCCGGAGAGTAAACGGTAAAAAATTAATCCAAACATCAGCAGTGTCTGGTTGCATCAACACTCTGTAGAAACCAAAAATCGTTCCAGTTTACGTTCAGACCCGGGTCGTTGTCTCTGATGAGTTTTTGGTGGGTAACTGTGCTTCTTTTCCTCTCGCTGGTGAAGGAGCTGAGGTGTGGCGGCCTGAGTGCAGTGCTGCGTTTACCTGAGTCAGGTACGGTGACATCACTCTGTTGGTTCAGTCTGACCCGTTATCAGCCGTGTGTCCCACGTTTTCTGCTCCTCGGTGTTTCCAGAGGAGCTGAAGGAGAAGTCTAGAGACCGGAGCTGCGCTGACACGGAGCTGACGAGCGACATGACGCTGCTCTGGTCGGACGAGGACGACGTCCTGGTAGAAAACTCGCTCAGAGGCATTTTAATCAGACGCTGTTTATCAGGCATTCAGCTGTGCTCCCTGTCCGTGTAGCCGGTGGGCTCTCCCAGCCCCGTCTTCCCAGCGGAGGACCCACTTCCTCAGGCCGCCTCCCAGAACCAGCGGACCGCTGGATCCCCAGGACGGACCGGGCCGCACCGCAGGTACCGACGTCACGTTTCACTTGAGCCGGTCTGAGCTGACCCGAAGCCGACAGGTTCTCCATACGATTATAGTCCAGGAAATGATCACTAGTAGTTTACCTACACACCTCTAATACGTCATTAAGTTTGATTTATTTTTATATTTAGATGCAAACATAAGAAAATAATGATTTATTTTTATACTTAGATGCAAACATAAGAAAATAATGATTTATTTTTATATTTAGATGCAAACATAAGAAAATAATGATTTATTTTTATATTTAGATGCAAACATAAGAAAATAATCTAGAATTGTTTTCTGGATTTCTCTCAGAGAAAACTGATGGAAGATGCTGCACATTGTCCAGCATCCCACAAATCTTTTAAAAGATCCTGACCCGATGAGGAAGTCTTGAGGCCGATGCCGATATTGGGGCATTTAAAAAGCTGATATCAGATTAACTGGCCAATAATTGTCATTTATAAACATAGTTGATGGGACAACAATGTGCCATTACATGTGTTTTTTTTTTATCTACATTATATTAAAATATTTAAAACGAGAATTTTTTTTAGTCAAGAAATGAAATTGTGCTTGTGAAATATAAAATGTGGCTTAAAAGTATGAATGTAACGTCAGTGGGTTATATCTGCATGGGATGATATAAGATGCGACATCAGATTATGTTGGAGTCTGGAACAAATGCATATTATTGCAGATAAATGTTTTATTTAAAATTACTCTTCTTAAAATGCATTTGATTTATTGATTATAAAATAACTTAATCGATTAAAATCTTAACGATCGATGAATCGATTATGCTCATCCCTGGTTTCCATCGGCCCTAGTAGAAAAAAACAAACGCAAGTATGGAACCAATATACCGGTCGACCTCTAATAAACTGTAAGATAAAATAATTGTAATGAATAAAATGAGTATATTAATAAGGATTTAAGTAATTGCAGCTGCTCCTGTGAAACTGTTTAAATGACAAATGTCACATGACTGAGAGGTGTGGTGCTGCTCAGCGTCCAGCAGGGGGCAGCAGAGACCAGTCAGAAGAAGGAAATAACTTCAGAATATATAAAAAAGGAGCATCAGATGAGGCTGCTTTTGTTCCGTTTAATCCCTGAGACCATAGCTGTAATTTTGATGTACTTTAGATATTTCTTCTAGCTAATTGGGTTAGGAGGGACCAATAATATTGGATAATAGAAATTTATTGGATTTTGGATTATCCTTATTTTGGATTATACATATTTTATTGTATAAGATGTAGCTGTAAAAATTATCTTAAATTGAAAAACAAAATCTCTTCTGTTTCTATTAACAGAAATGTAGTGATTTTGTGCAAACGAGTAAATATGTGTTCGTATGGGACGCCAGGTCTCAGGAGGTCGCCCTCACTCCTCTACGCTGCAGCACATCAGCCCCGTCCTCCATACGGATCGGCACATTTTTAAATAACCACGGCATAAAAAGACGAAACAATCTCTGTGAGGAGTAAATATGAGGTCAAATGAACTCTAAACAAATCATAAAGATGCAGGGAATGTAAACAGTAAACAGTTGACGAACTTTCCTCAACGTTTCCAGCCCGAATCCTCCGACGTCGGATCTGGGAGCGTCCGGCGACCAGAGCAGCTCCGATGAACGCGCTGCACCCGGAGCTTCTTCCTCCTCTACGTCTACCACCCGACGGCTGCGGCCACAGCTGACCCGGGAGGCGGTCGCTATGGCAACAGCTCCACCGGGGGAGCCTTCAGCCGGGCAGACGGTGCATTACTACTGGGGGGTTCCCTTCTGTCCGCGAGGACTCGACCCAGACGTCTACACGCAGGTGACTCGGCTCCTCTGACGTCTTTTCGGCCTGAATCAACTGGTCTGATGTGTAAACTTCCTCCTCATGGCGGCTGATTCTGATTGGCTCTCAGGTGATCCTGGCTCAGATGAAGGTTTATGAGTCCGGTCTGAAGCAGGCTCAGAGGTGTCTGCTGAGGAAGGCTGAGTGGGGGGAGGCCATCCTGCCGCAGCCTGAGGTGACGTCATGGCTTCATCGTGGGGATCAACACGCCGATACTCCGAATAAAGAGAGTAAATCTGTTTTTTCTCTCCCCCGTAGAAATCCCCGTCACCCGAAGCGCCGGCCACTTCCCCTCAGCATCACATTCCTCGCAGGTAAAAAGCCTTCTTCGCTCCTACAGTTTATGACTTCAGCTCTACTTTTAGTGCCGGGTCAGACCCTTTTTCCTCCAGAACCGCCTTCATTGTCCCGTTCCACCGTCATGATGAGAATCTACTTTGTAAATGCCAGTATTTTCTTCTGGAATGTTCTTATTGCTTTATTATTAGTCTTTTTTAATAGATAAATATAGTTTTTATTCAAATTGATTCATTTTGAGGCAACTTGACAAAATCTGACTCAGTGCTGCCACAACAGGCGCTGTGTGGAACTGCACCCACCAGCCACGGCATGGGAGCACAAACACTTTACAGACTGTTAAATCATTTTTTTTTTTTCCGACTCATTTTCTTCTTGATGTCACTTTTTTGTGGGCTCACAGTGGATGCAGGTGGTTTTCTGGCTGCAGAAGCATCCATAGGTTTCCCTTCATGTTCTTCCTGTTCAATAGCTGTCAGATAGATAGACAGACAGATACGCGGATGGCCTCGTAATTTTGGATTTTTAATGCTTCACCACTCATTAGCATTGAATAAACAGGAAATACATGTTTAGTTTCTCACAAATCTTGCCTCAAGTCCCTTTAAAAACCTGAGCTCAGGAATAAAAATGATAAATGATGCTCTATTTCTTTTTTAACTTAATATTGTTTCATGCCAATTGTAGGATCTTAAATTGAATCGAAATCATATTGTGATGGAATTAGACGTATCGGCAAACATTGAATATTGTATCGCGATCAAACAGGTGATTTATACCCTTAGTATCCCGTTCATGTCTTTGTTCTTATTGCATTTATCAGCCGATATGTTGCACATCAGCTTTTTAAAGACTCAAATATCTGTATCGGCCCAAAACCTTCCAAATCCGTCAGACTTTTTATGAATGGTTCCTGTGATGTGATGCTTCCAGGAGAGGCCTGAGACTGAGAGGCAGGAAAACGACAGAAGCTGCTGATTCCCTTCCAGCCGAGGCAGAGGAGGGAGAAAACGGGGAGGATGAAGAGGAGCTGCGACAAGACAAGGAGGAAGAGGAGAAGACTGAGGAAGAGGAACAGATGAACACTGATGACTGCGAGGTTTGCCCAGGTGCTGATGGCTGCTTTATTGTGTAAATACTCCATGCAGGACAAATTTCTGTCTGCGGTCTCATCTTCTGGTTCCAGACTGAAGGAAAATCAGTCTTTGCTGCCTCGTTCAGCGGATTTAACCCAACATAACAGCTTCTTCTCCGTCTGAACAACAGAGACGCAGATGAACGACGACAACACGCAGGATCTGCTGATGGACACCCGAACCCAAGCAGAGGTGAGCCGGATGCATCAGGGTTAAAAAAAGAAAAGTGGAGCTGATTGCTTCCTAAAGACCTGGAGGAAAAATGAAGTTCATGAGGTTTTGGTTTGTTTTTATATTTCTGATTTCTCTGCAGCCTGCATGTAAAAGTCCTGAGCTGCCTGAGATCGAGATGATTCTCCAGGAGAAATCTCCAACCGGTGAGGAGCCTCAGCAGGAGGAGGAGGACGGTGAGGAAACAGAACAGCAGCTGCTTTCCCTCCTCTGCAATTTTATCCGATTTTCTGTGTTTCATGCTGCTTTCCAGCGTCTGCGGATGAAAAGATGGAAATAAGCGTCGCAGGCTGCAGCGCTGATCCCGGAGGACAGAGCGATGAGGAGAAGGAGCAGACGGGGCGCAACGTGGAGGAGCTGAAGGAAGCTCCTGATCGGGAACCGGCCGCCTCCTCCCCAGGTCCAATCGGCTCCATCGCCTGCCCCATGTGCCAGGCCTCCTTCCCGGCCAGCCAGATCGAGATGCACGCTGCGTACTGCGACGGGGAGGTGGCCGTCCTGGAGCAGCGGAGGCCTGCAAGCAGCCGTGTCCAAGGTGACCATTTGTTTACCAAAACATCGTCTCACTAACTTCACAGCTGTTAGTTTTTCTCACTAATCAGCCAATTAGATCCGGTGTTGTTGTGTCTGAGGCCTCCATTGCTGCGCGATCCTCATCGTTTTGTAAATTCCAGCTTCTTCTCCGTGTCATGGAGGAAGTTTCTAACACATGCAGATGAGCTTTTAGCTGCCTCGTTGTACGCTATCGCTGTCAGGTGGACAGTAAAGCAAACATGAGAGGCTCTGTATTCTTACCCAAAATGCAACCAGAGGCCCCAACCCTGTTTCCTCCAGAGCAGGTTAACCCTTCAGAGTCTGGGGGCATTTTGGGGGTTTTCCTCACCTTGTACATCTTGTGTATTATTGCTGATAAAATACACATAAAAATATGATAGATCTCTATTTTCATTGTATTCATGATGCACTGGTGTCACATGAAAGGGAAAAAATATAATGGAACATTAATTTCACATACATGTACTGAAAATGTCCAGGGAACTGCAATGTGCAACTTTGTAGACACTATAGAAATGTTATTTAGGGTCTTGGGGATACTGGTGTAAAACATTTAACCTTTAACTATAATACAGATGTCAGGATTTTACCATAAATGCAAAAAACATCCCATTGGCTCACTGTTTCTGATGGAAGCAGTTTCCATCTGCTATGAGCTACATCACAGATTTAAACCTTTTGCTGTGTATTTTTCTCATACAGAATTACAAAATTGTACCAAAACCAGTAACAGGGCTAGTAGCAGCATATATTACAGAAGTGTGTGTGATTACACACTATTCCAACCAGATAACAGTCTTCAAATATCAATTATTGCATCACAGCACAGTTTAATTCATGGAGATGACACACACGGACACAAGAGTGAAGCATCTCAACAATTAATGATCTTTGACACCATGTGATGGAATCGAAGCTCTACGATATCAACTCATGTGGTACCGATCGATAACGGGATTGGACACTGAGTTTCCATCAAACACAGCTTAGCTTCTGTACGTCCCACAGACAAACCGGACGTATCGGCTTAAAGCTCAAAGTGTTTTTTTTCCACAGAGGAAAAAAAAGTAAATCCCTATCTATTACCGTCCTCGAGATATACGCGCTTTTACCATGTTTTGTTTTACACTGGGACGATACGTTCTCCCAGTTTGTTCTTTTACGATTTTTTTTGGCGCTGACTTGATTTAAATTGTGATTCTTGCAATTGGTGGATGTTGCTGATTTTTGTGATTTTTAGTTTGCTTTCTTTAACCCCAGACCATGTGGAAAAAGGAATCAGGAACCATATTTCCCCAAAAATCTCCTTGGCATGTCATATTTTCAGATTTATTCAGCAGGAACACAACACAGCAGCCAGACCAACATTCTGCTGCTATGATGCCCCACACCACTAGCAAAATATAAACTAAACAAATAGAAACAAAACCAATGGGGGGAAAAAACGTTTTTTGGGGGGTTTTTTTTTAACATCTTTTTTTCATCTAAATGATGTGAAAAGAAAAATTGCGATATTTTCTCCCATCCTTGTGATCACACTTGGATCGTGTCGGACATCTTGTGTCTTCATCATCGCGCTGAAGGTCTGAAAGCTGCTTCTTTTTCTTCACAGAGTCTCTGAAGCCTCGTAGGAAGAGATGCAGGAGAGCAGAGGGAGCAGCAGAGGAAACCAGCGAAGCCTCAAACAGCGGCCGGTCGTTAGAAATACGTCGCCGGGCTTACGATGCGTAAAAAGTCTGTTTTCTGACCGGGTTTAACTCTGATCCACAGGAACCAGGAGAAGTGTTACATCTGCCAGAAGTGGGTTTCTCTGAGAGAGTACAGCCGCCACACGGAGCTCTGCTACCAACGCCCGGCACCCAGATCTGCAGCCGTAAGTTCAGCACCGATGCAGCAGCAGCCGGTCAGAAGTGCTCCTCATGTTTTTATTCCCACTTCTGTGACCTTTCAGAGGGGAAATCTGCTGTCGGCGCTGGAGCAAACAGAAAGCAGGAGCGCAGGTAACTCTGACTGTTACTTCTTATTATGTCTCAGTCCTTAAAAGGAAGAAGGATTTAACCAGTGACGACTTAGTGAAATGTTTATAAACCTCTTGACTTTAGGGGTTTGTATCTGGTAACATGATATATATCACAATACAGCGGCAGCGATACATTATATATCCCGATTTATCCTGATGCTTTAGGTAAGATTAATCTATTCTGATTTTCCTTTAACAGAATTTAATTATAAGACAACTGTCTCAACTTAGTGAAAACTAAGATCTACAGGTCTGTCTCAGAAAATTAGAATATTGTGATAAAGTTCTTTATTTCCTGTAATGCAATTAAAAAA
>JBAMHT010090213.1:0-12226 GCA_037177075.1 Craterocephalus fluviatilis | reverse complement strand
TAAAATGCCCTGGACTCGTACATATGCGCAATCAATGAGTCATTAATTGTAATGAAATTACCCCTTTTACCACATACATTACCACGTAGAAAACCATTTTTCTTAGAAAGATTAAAATAATATCAGGTATAGTTCCTTTTACGGTTTAGTTTTTTATTTTGTGATCATGATGAAACACATTATAGTGATTTCTGTCAAGTAAAATAGTTTTTGATCATCAAACTGAATGGCAGAACACAGACATTTACATATATCAATGTATTTTCTTTGTGGAAAATATAAAATAACATTTACAAAAGCTTTTTGTTCACAAAGTACAAGAAAATGATCAATGTCATGGATCAATATGGATCGATACCAATACTAGCCTTGGTATCGATAGTATTAATATTTTGGATCAATCTGCCCACCTAGTGTATAATGTTACGCTATTTCACTGAGACAATGAATGTATTTGCAGTTAAATTCTGGTGTATTTTCTGTATGTCTGCTTAGTTCTATGGTTTCCTGGAGTAAATGTTTCAAAACAGATTTTTTCTTGGGAGATTGTTTATCTGCCAGTTATTGCAGCAGATTATGCCACATGCATGTGGTGTCAGAATTACTTATAACAATCTATAATCATCCATGCAGTATCATCCATGTCCGGATCGCAATGCATGGTAGCAAGGATCACATTGAACACCCCTACGTTCTAACCTGTGTCCGTAGGATGTTCCTGTAGATGTTGGAGGTGAAGATGGAGGCTGCAGACAGTAAAGCCGAGTCCGTGGATGACATCACAGCAGCTGCCACCGCCCCGATGCCAACGATGGAGATGTAAGTCGGAGTGAGGTGCTGCAGGACAATGGGCAGAACAAGTCCTGTCTCCCCACGGTCAACTGGAGACGGAGAACCATAAGTGGTCAGGTTCCAGTCTGAGGAGAAAATAGCTCTTTAATCAATCTGTCTTCATATTAAGTCTGATACGAAATGATTGCATTTATTCATGTCTTTGTTGAACCTACTTGTGGAGGCCGCCGCTGCTCCCAGGAGAATGGGAGGTATTCCTAATGTGGGAACGATGAACGCAGCAGCAAAGCAGGTGATCTTTGCTCTAGCTGAGGACGCAGCAGACAGGGTCCTCTGGTGGAAATTCTGCAGACCCAAGTTCCCCAAACCCTTTAAGAAAGAAAAAAGTAGGGAAAATAAGACAAGTACGACAGTGAATTGATACTTGTTGTGTCACATCACGATGTACCTTTTGGCAAAAGAAATGTTTCACTTTCTTACACAAAAGCCATGAACTAAAACAGCTCGAATATCCTCCAAGGTCCGGAGGAGCTCTGAGTCGTGCTGGGAAGTGTGCACTTAGATCTCCTCCTCCAAAGCTGATTCAAATGCAGCGAGACTTCTTCTCAGAGAGCCATGATTAATTCTGTCATGACATTACCGAGTTATGGAAAACCTTATCAGGCTGCACAAATCCTCGCGGAGAGTTCACATTTCTGCAGCCTGGGAGCGCCGTTCATGTAAAAGCTGCAGAGTTGTCACCTTGCTGCACAGGAATCCATAATCTGATTAAAGGAGCATGATGTCATCTGCAAACACCGTAGCTGGATTGACTCCAGAAGATGGATGAAAGGCATTCCATAGATCGAATCAGACCTATTCCGTCTTACCAGGAGCAGAAAGTTATCAATCCACCTCCAGGCTCTGTCTGCCTCCACAGAACCGACCCAGGGGGGCTGGAAGGTGTTGTTGTAGGCCGTCTCAGTGATGTCCAGGACGGCTGGGCTCGTCAGGGCAAAGGGGACGCACAGCCACTAAAACAAACCAAAAACGGATGCTAATTTAATTTCTTTTTTACACAATATCTTACTGACTTGACTCATAAACAGCGATCATTTGTCATGCATAAAAAAAAGCTGCAAGAGGAAAAAAAGATAGGATTTAAAAGCTAAAGTGCACTTAAAAGCTCATTATCGTTTTTTTTTTTACTTTTGAAAAGTCACAGTGAAGTGTTGAAGACATGTTGGAAGGGTTCAGGAAAAAATCCTATCCTTTGGATTAGTTGAAAAATTACAAATAAAAAGGAACTGAATGTGTTTGGTTGATTGTTTCCCCTCTGAAATGATGTCATAAAATATTCTCAATCCTGCAAATGGTGCCAGTTCATCTCCTCCCAGAACTCGGTCCAACATTTCTCCTTCAGGAGGAGATTCTCCCACTGATCTGATCAGTTCTTTCATCGAGTTGCAGCCTGTATCACCTGCTTCTCTCTATGGTTCAGTTTTACATACTAAATCATCCACCTCTCCTCTTGACATCATCCCTACACATTTTTTAAAAGAAGACATCAGCATAGTCGATCCTACAGCCGTCTTAATTTTTAACCCCTGCTTGGTAAAAAGCTAGTCCCTCCCTGCTTTAAGCATGACATTGTTCAAACTCAAAACTTCCATTTCTCTGCAAAGTGCCTGAGAAAATACTTTATTCTCAACGTCTATCCTATCTGGATCGAAATAACATGCTGGAAACATTTCAGTCTGGTTACAGGGTTAATCATAGTACACAATCTGCATTACTTGGGGTTTCAAATGATCAGCTGGCGTTAGACTCAGGAAAATGTGCTGTGTTGGTTCTTTTTAATTTAAGTGCTGCATCTGATACTGTGGCTGCCATCATTCTTTTACACTGCGTCCATCTCCTGCTCAGCATTCGGGGCAGTGCTTTGGAGTGGTTCACAGATCTTTCTCTGTCCTGGTAAATGATTTATTCTCTCTTGCCCATCTAAACAGTAGAGTTCCTCAGGGCTCCATCTTGTTCACCCTGTACATGCTACCGCTGGGTTCTACTTTTGCAAAGCATAATATTTTATTTCAATGGCTGTGGTTACATAAGTTTTTTTATTCAGAAATTATTATTCTACATTCTATTACATGGAAAACATGTTTTTTCTTAATTGCGCTTTAGATCTGGTGGTTGGACGGGGTTGTTATTGGAATGGGAGAGGAAGTGAGGTACTAAAGTCTACGGAAAGTAAACAAACTCTGCTTCCTGAGTTGTTTCTTTTTGACTACAACATGAAAAAAACACATAATAAGTACCATTTTTTCTCGATTTGGATTCTAGTTGTGAAGCAGCAGCTATTCTTTAGCATACTTCGGGGGGCCAGCGCTGTATATTGTCATCATGGCAACAGAATGAGGGAACGAGCATTTGCAGAATGGCTGGGATTGAAGTTATGAAAGTATAATGAATCACTGCAGCCAGAAAACCCTTATTCTGTCAAATCAATCATTGCATGCCTTCACAAAGTCAAATGTTGGATGTTGGGAAACAATTATGGTCAGCTAAATCGCGATAAAACAGAACTTATTTTATTTGGCTGCGTTCTTTATGAGGAAATAGCCAATCACACAGGTTCTTTGTCAGTACATATCCACAAACAGGCCAGATATCTCAGATTTATTTGACTCCGAGTTAAGATTCAATTAACACAAATTCTGCAGTGAAATTGTGTTTGTTACAGTAGAGAAGATGAGCCAAATTGAAAACTTTTTTTCCGAGAAATTTAAGACAAAGCAATGATCCTTTTCTGGTCATACAGTGTGTTTTATCTTGAGATCATATGACTAATCACATCTGCTCTGTTAAATTGCTTCGTCATTGCAGAGAAGTCTCACTCTTACCGGGATAATAAAGCAGGTCGGTGTGAACCAGATGGGAGAAAACCGATGCACAGACAGCTGCTGATGTAATTAGTAATAACTGTTTGTGTATGCTTTCATTTCTTCAGACTAAAATTAATTT
This sequence comes from Craterocephalus fluviatilis, assembly GCA_037177075.1. NCBI lineage: Eukaryota > Metazoa > Chordata > Actinopteri > Atheriniformes > Atherinidae > Craterocephalus > Craterocephalus fluviatilis. The sequence continues at coordinate 8,431 of JBAMHT010090213.1, read as the reverse complement.
TCCACAGCAGATTGTTCCAGCAGGAGTTTACAGTCAGCGCGAAAAGGCTTCGATGGGCTTGATGAATCCCAGAAACACAGTTTCATTAGTAACAAATAATTACCTCCACAAAGGCCTCTTCAGTGTCGGCACCACTTGTGTCTTTTGTAGATTCATGACTCATTAAACACAGAAAGAGGAGATTTATAACAAGTTTATCAGAAGACTGGTTATAAAGCAGGTTATTTTATGTGTTTTCAAGTTTCTCCTCTAAAACACTGAATGTTGAATTCAACATTATCACGCATAGAGGCACCAGGATTAGAATCGTACAGTTTCTGAGACTTATTGTATCGTTTCATGGTTAAAATGTTGCTAAAACCCTTTTGTGTGCAATCTGATTATTGTTTTCTGCCCCCTGGTGGACAACTTTTACACTACAATCCCTCTGGCACATCGCATGACAAACTATCATATGCAAAATACTTTTGTTAATTTTCTTAAAGACTTCCAATTAAATACATGTTTTGCTGATTATTTGTTGGCCCGGGTTTTAAAGGGTTAAGTTGAGGTTTGAGTTTCTGTATCTGGTTTTGTGTTTATGTTCATTTTACATCAGTCTTACTTCCTGTTTTATCTCATACAGGTTATGCCCTCATGTATTCTGTTGTGTTTACTCCCTGCCACGCCCGCCCCCATCTGTAAGCTGAGATCTACTGTAAGTCATGGAAATTAAGCTCCATGCTCGTCATAAGTGTCAATGAATGAAGCAAATCCCAACACTGTCACATGACGTACACCTGCAGTACATCGTTCACGAGCTGCAGCCTGAAGAAGATGCAGCTCAAGTCCTCGAGGGCAACAATTCGTTTTTTATTGTTTCCTGAATTTAATCAAATGGAGCGAACGACTTCTACACAATGACCCGTTCATTTCAATCAGGTGTCGGACCAAGCAAACAAAAAGTTGTTGGACTGCAGCCCTAACAGCTTTCTGCAGTATAGATGTGAGAACAAAATCATGGCGTGCTTGGACAGTGTAAAGCAGGAGGCTGGTTAGTAGCTGGTTGCAAAGAAAACATTGAGTAAATGCATTCAGCTGCATGTTTTAAAAGGGACCCTGTGTGAGAGTAAATGTTAAAATGACAGCATTTCTACCCCACACACGTGCAGAATGAGGCCTGACCTAATCAGAGCCCCTGCCTCCATCAGCCTGTACCGCTGCTACAACAGAGAGCCCCTCGGTCCGAACTGGCAGCTTTCCCGCCGAGTTTCATGCTGTCATGTCAGGTAGCTTCCTGTTTCTCTGGGAGCTTTTCAACATTTCTGCTGAGACCACAAAGAGGCCAGCATGAAGCACGGCCCAAACTCCATCACAGACCCCTACAAACAAAAGAAAATAAGAGTTTTATGGAGCGAGACAGAGAGATGTAAAGCAGAGTCTGAGCGGCGTGGAGTAAACACCGCATGGTGCTCAGAGCTGCTCTGACACGAGGGAAGACCCACAGCTAGCTTCCTGTTAATGGAAAGGTAAGAGACAGCCATAAGTCAGTCCTGTCCTGCCGTGCATTCAGCATGTTGTCTCAGAAATTGTTGCTACGTCTGTGAACAGCGCCGTTCAGCCAACGATGGAGAGCGTTGTTCGCTACTAAAACGTGAAAGTTCATCATGTAGCCTGTCTGGTGCAGCACATTAGCTGCTGAAATGCAAATCAGCTCTTTCTCTCCTTCACCTGCGAGTACTAACAGGTAAAAGTATTGTTGTACTTTCAGTGCAAATACTGTAAAAGGCAAACATGAAAAAGTGAACGGTGCAAAGGTTGGCCTTTATTGATGCAGAATAATCTGCTGGTGCTGATGTCAGAGTGTGATGACGACATGATAGAAGCTGTGAAAGTGTCGCCTCAGTGAACGCTGCGCTGACCCAGCAAAGTACAAAATGTTGCAAAAATACAACAGATTGTTTCTTCCCTGCTAGTATGGTAATTAATTACTATAACTAGGCCGAAGTTTATAGAACTAATTTAACATTCTTCCATCTACCTTTCTACTCGTGTCATGCACAAGTTTACTCTGGAGGCTGCAGTTCTGCTAACACCCATAGATGGCAGTTGCTAGTTCAAAAGCTGAGCGACTAGATAGAGACCCTGAAAATAAAACGTGGCCAGTGGAAACTGATTGTTAGGGTTAGGGTTAGTGCCCTCAGGAACCTCCCAGCCACATTCCAGATTCTCCTGCTCCGCTACTTGTACTCATGGAACTTCTGCCACTGCAGGACTTTGCCATATTAGGAATAAAGTCTTTTTGTTGCGATGTTTGTTAAAGTCCTGCTGGTGATATCTGCCTCTGAGTCCTGCTCAAACCCACGCATCCTGCCTGTGTACCAAGGTCCATGGTAGTGAGTGTGCCTTGCAGAGGTGCTGGCTGATTTACTGCAGGGTCAGAGATAATGTGGAACAAGCTGAGGTGTTGACTGCGTGAAGACTACTGCTCTACAGATGATCCAGATTTCCAGCACCGCCGTCTAAACGTGTTCTTTTCTGCGTGATTTCAACCTCCATCTCCGCCTCCAATCTACAGATTCAGGAAAAGATGGCGGGCTTTTCTCAGTGTGAGCCATGTCCTTGATGACGTCAGACTCCTGCAGCGTCGCTGTTTCAGCCTGTGTGACTGAATGTTTTGGTTCTGCCTATTTTCTTCTTGCTCGCTTCGCTCAGCAGCTGAGTGCTTATCAACGTATGCCAAGGTCGCTGAGTAAAAGATGAGAAGTTGTTCCTACAAACTCCAGCCCCCCGTCCAGCTGAGTGCTCCGCTGTTTGGCCTGGAAGATTCTTAATGTTTAGGCTGAGCTGCTACGAAGATACGAAACTTCCCACTGCTGCCAGGAGATAAAAGGTTGCATTCTAAGCTTCTTTAGAGCACAAAAAGATCATTCTGTCTTCTACAGAGAGAGAAGGAAAAGGCCACAAGAAGTTACCTTTATCTGCTGCACAAGGAGAGACAAAGAGGGTAGGACTCTGCTTTAGAAAGACTTTACAAATATTCTAATATTCCCTTTAGAGGCAGAAATGCAGTAAGCAGTAACCCTGCTGCTCTTAAACTCCCTCATTCCTTCCTCCTCCTATCATCTCTGCTTTCTTAGCTCAGAAGTCCTGTAAGTTACGAGTTTCCTCTGACTATGAACTCACATGTGGCACATTAAGCACAGCCTTCGGTTCTGACGTGAAACAAGACAAATGAAATGAATCCAGGTAGTAAAATGATTAAATTCCAAGCTGATATGAACACCGCGTCATTGTTCACTGAAGAGGAACAGAGTAGAAACTCGGTGGACTCTTCATTTTTCCATAGGAACGAAGAGAGGAAGAAGCAGTTCATTAAGTGATTAACTGATCATATTCCTGAAGCCGGAGCTCTTTTAGTTTCAGGTGTGAGATGATGGTGTCCAACTTATGAGCTGTAACTCTGGTAAACTCCACTTTGAGGAGGACAGAGAGGAGAACCGTGTGGGAGCAGAAAAGAAAAGCATCGGCTGACAGGAGCGGACAGGAATAAGGGTCGAGTTACGGATTCAGAATGTTTTTTATCATTAAGTGGAACTAACTGGTCACATGACCCCCTACAGCACAACCGGTGACATATAAATGGTGGGAATAGGTGTTTCCATTACACTTCTGCAATGTACTTTAAAATCAATGTCTGAAAACATTTCATGAGAGAATTAAACGTTTTCAAAATGAAGGTGTTTCCATTACAGAAAAGATTTCTTTATGGTCACGAGATTAGGATGGGCTTCCTCCCACATCGCCATAAAAGCATCAAATATAATTAAATAATATATAAATATAAGTGTTAAAAAACAAATACAAGTCACAGCATCAGCGGACATGAATGAAACATTTTATACAGTCAGTGAGAATTCTGATGCCAACGTGTGCAATGTGTTAGAAATTATGCACACGTGCTGTAGCACGGTTCCTCTGGTCAATGGTTTGCATAAAAGTACATCGACACCTGCATAAAATAGTATAAAATAGTTTCCTATTCCTATACTTCAGCAAATTTAGCAAGTTTTGTAAAAAAAACATTCTCTAATATCTATTGTGTGGGATAAAAGCGGCCTAAAAGACTCGGACCCGTGTATTACATGGTTTTAATGCACTTCACTGCACGTTGTGCATGAACATCATCTAATGCTCAGGTCCTCGTTGTTGAATCCTTAACAAACATAAAAACATCTTTCACATGCACAGACATGCACACTATTGCACAGTTTGTATTTCCAGGTGAGGAGTTTAATAGTCTCTGAGTCAGCAGCCTTATTTCCGGGGCTAGAAAGAGTTTTTCAGTCAGGCAGGAGGTCGCTGAGGCCTGACCTGGGCGTGATGGATCGGCCAGGCTTTTCTTTGCCCTATTTAGGCCCCTGGTGTCTGCAACGTCCTCTAGGGAGGGTAGGGGGCAGCCTGTGTGTGCAGTGTTAATGACCCCCTGCAGAGCTTTTTTGTCCTTAGCTGTGCAGCCTGCATACCATACTATTCTTATATGCTATACTCTCCACTGTGATGCATAGAAGGTCTGCAACCAGTTTTTTTTATCGCAATATTTACACAATTCTAGGGCTACTAGAAACACTGTTAGGGGGAGGCAGTAGTTGTCTAATTATCTGGGAACAATGTCAGTAAGACAATAAGCACAGCACATCCTGACCCCTCAGACCAACTACCGTGCACGGCGGTGGAGAGATGAGCTCAGAGCTAAAGAACCTGGACACTTTGCAGGTATGAGCTGCGTTTACTTGGAGGTTTTTAATCTGATTGAATGTCCGATCAGAATAAAAATGTGTCATGTAAACACCTCAGCTGATCTGATCAACCTTGACCAGAAAGAATTTCAGATCTAATTGAGATCGGTGGGTTAAACCTTTTCAGTCGGATCATCAGGAAAAACTAAGGATATAAAGACTCAACCCGGTCGGTTCTGGGTGGATGTTGTTTCTGCACATGCTTTAACCATGGGGAGGTTAACGAGTTTCAGCGAAGACATGAACAATGGCGACAGCAGAACAGAACGGGACTGTGGCGGATACAATGTTTTCACTGAAAACTGAAAGAGATTCAGGATTATTGAGCTTCTTGACAGTCAAAAGTTTCAAAATAAGAAAAGAAAACCCTCCTTTCCCCGAACTAGCACCACTGCGCATCTCCAAAAAGGGTTGGAGTGTATTGAATCTGTCAATCATACAAACACACAACGTCCATGTATGTATCCAGCATCCATGTAAACATGTCGAATAGAATCTCTGATCAGACTGATTTCAGTCATGTGATGAAATATTTGTCCATGTGAACGTAGCTACTGAGTGGACTGCAAACTCCTCTGGATATCAGTACTTCAGACTATGATCTGAGGCCATCTGTCACACAGCTTAAGCTAGTCTGACACTGGATCATGCAGCAGGACATAGATCCCTGAAAATGCAGTTCATGCAGAAGCAAAACTTTCTCACCTCCACTGCAGGCCGATGAGGATGGAGTGAGATACAACACTGGAGAGATGCCGGCAAACTTCAGCAAGCAGGATAGTACAGCAGCGTGGAGCCAAATCCCCCTAGTACCATGTAAGAGACTGATTCTGGGGCCCACTCGTATGCTTCGCTTTTTGTTAAATAACAATGAAACACACTATCAGATACTGCTGCCCAGCTTGTATTTACGTAATGCTCAGACCTGGCAAAGACCTGCTTTCATTATATCCTGACACAGAAAACTTTCAAGGTGACAGCCAGTGCAACTCGACGGCTCAACCACGAATGATCAAAATCTCAATTTACTGCCTCAAGTGTGTGATTTTCAGAGAGGCTGGCCCGTGGCCTGCAGGGCAGATTTATGCAAACTGCTGCAGCCTTTGCAAACCCAACCACCACGCCTTGTGTTGTGCTCTGCTTTTTATGCGTTGATGTTGCAGAGTCTATTTTCTCACCAGATTCTCAGCAAGGAAGCAAAACAAGTCATTTCCAAAAAGTTGAACCATTTTCTTCTCTTCCTTTTTTAAACCTAAACAAAAAACAATCAGGGAGAATAGATATACTGTACATGAAAATAAGAAGTGCCAAAAACCCACCAGGCTGATGAAGATGAGGATGAGCTGTATGATGTCTGTGTAGGCCACAGAGTAGAGGCCTCCCAGCAGCGTGTATGTGATGGCCACCGCAGCGGAGATCCAGATGCTCACAGTGTAGGACAGATCCAGGATCACACTCATCGTAACACCTGCAGGACACACACAGCAGCGCTTTAAACACACACACTTATCCGTATGGGACACACGGAGCAGTCTGCTGTAAAACATGAAACAGACACAATTATTATCTGGATGCAGAAGAGAAAGTCGTCTCCCAGGCGCAGACAGTCAGCTTAACAAAGTCAGCCGAGCTGCTTCCAAACATGCGCTGCAGCGTTCTGAACGTTTCATTGACCTGAGCGTCTGCATGTGAAGCATAAATGTTCAAACTAGGGATGGGCGTCTGGAGTTGATAGTTCGATACCTGCCCATGAAAATGTCCAGTCTGAAACTTTATAAATATTCCAAAACTGATGTGCTGCAATTTGTTTTAAAATTTGCAAGTTTTAGCCAAAATAATGACATGCAAAGATGAGCCGGGTTGTTTTCCTTCGGGTCACATGGTTATGGGAGCCTATCAGATGTCACGGTGATGAGGCATGTGTAAGTTAGCACCATGTTTATACTCATCATATTATTACATATTATTATTAATTAATTAACCTGACAGTCATATTGTCCATGCAGCAAATATCTTAATAAGAGGCTGTGAAGTATCAGTAGGGATTGAAATGTAGCAAACACTTCTGCTACCACATTAACTAGCAAACTTGTGGCATAACCCATCCCTAGTTTGAACATCTTGAAGCGGTTTTGTCAGACATCTCCCTCATGTTCTGTGTGTGTAATCTCAAATTAACCCACATGCACATACAGCAGGTAATCCTCCGGATCATTTACAGCGAGCATGTGTGCTGATAAGGGCTGCTGCTCCTGCTCACCTGTAAGCTGTTTGTCACTCACCAGCAGTTCCTCTGGCTGCATTCATGATATTAAAAACCCCACATGTAATAGAATGAGGTGCAGTAAAACTCTGTGGTTTCCACGGTGCACATTTCCACTCCGGAGTATTTCCTGTTGTTAGATAACAAATCTGTCTGAAAATGTTCAACTGTGGAGAAAGTCCAGATTTCCTGCAGATATCCAGATCTTTTCCTGTTTTAATGTCATTTTTATCCTACAATTAACTTAAGTGGATTTTTAATCCCCAAAAGGAAATGATATTACCAGATTGTAAATTATTTAAGAAACCAAATTCAATAAATAAGCAGGAAAATATGATTGATCCACTGTTGAAAAGCTGGATGTGTAAAAGAGGAACGGCTGGAATCTCCAGAGATCAGCATAAATGCTGGTATGTGGTGTTTGTAGGTTGACTGTAAATGAGCCGATGTTACATGCAGAGTTGGCAAGTACCAGAGGGGAATTCTGCTAAGCAACATGGACGGAAACTCACAGCTAACATTCCAGCATCCAGGGTGCAGAGATGCTCCTTCATGGGAACAAATCCAGGATTGAACCAGCTGTTAATTTCTTCCTTTACTCTATCCGCTCTGTTTGCTAGCTTGGGTAGAAAAGCATTAGGAGTCTAGAGTAAGAGTAGAGATCATATAATACTGCATTGGCAATATTCCTTCTGTGGTCTGTTCTCCAAACTGCTTTATTCTATTTGCCAGCGACTTCATATTTTTTAATACTGGAAATAGTTTAAACGTCCTCCTCATTGCTCCTGCTCCACATCCTCGCGTCTCTTCTTCACATTGCTGAGATTTTAGCTCTCGCTTTCATCTTACATAAAAAAAGGAACTTTCTCTGTGCTCATGCATCTTATACAGACGTACCAGTAAACAGGATTCCAGCTTCACAGCATCCAAAGCAGCCCAGAAAAGCTGTTTTAAAAATGTGTACTTTCTTTAAATGAAAAATCTCCAGATAATCTCAGGAGGAAACACAACAATATGATGACAGTTACAATAGCAGACACAATACAAAACAGGGAAGAAGTTTTTATGTCATTGTAGGAGGAAGAATCCAGCACATCTTATAGAAAAAGGACAAAAAATGATTCTGGTTAAATTGTTCCCCATGCTGCCCCAACAGGTAACTAGTATGTAGCAGAGCTACCTACACGTACATGTACACATTAGGGCTGTCCCGATACCACTTTTTCACTTCCGATACCGATACCGATACCGATACAGAGGGTTGAGTATCGACCGATACCCGATACGATACTTACATTTTGTTATGAGCAAAATGTGTCAAACCTCACCTCAAAACCTTAAGGTGTAACTGATAAAGTCCACAACAGAAGGTGTGAGAAAAATTGAGTCA
>JBAMHT010090096.1:0-12342 GCA_037177075.1 Craterocephalus fluviatilis | reverse complement strand
GGTGCTGAATAAAAGAGGTGTATCATATTAATTTAACAACAAAATAATTTTAAAATCTAAGTATAAAATAAAATTTCAAAAATATCTATGTCACGTAAAACTATTGTTTTATTTGTAAGAATTTCCAGTGCACATCAACAAATTTTGAACAAGAATATCTTTTAAAAACTTTAGTACACACTTAAAACGAATGTGTTGAAAATAACACAATTTGTGTGGTTTTTTTTACACATCTCTATGTCCAGAGAGGGACAACTCAACTTTTGTTAATTTTGACACATTAACTTTGTTACTTATAGTAACACAGTATATGTGTAGATTTTTATTAACAAATGTTTGTGTTACTTACTCAAAATCAACACATATTTGTGTATATTGGCAACACGTTTGTGTGTGCATGCTATACAATGTAAAAAAGACAACATCATTGAATTTTACTTAGCATTTAATTCAATAATTGCATTACATTCATACATTACATTTACTTTTTCCATTTGAAAAATTCCAAACTTTTAGGAAACAACTATGTATCTCATCAGTAAGTGCATTTCAGAATCTCTGAGGTTATATACATCAAGTGGCACAGCATTAGATGCATCTTTTAGATCAATCGCACAAAATTCATTAGTCTTTTCAACTACATAAGTGTGAAGGTGGTCGTCAAAATATTTAACAGTCAGAACTCTCAACAAAACAAACACCTCATCACGTTCAGAAAAGGGGACAATATACACCATCTCTCCAAAGACGCGTTCGATGTCCAGATCACATTTTAAGGAAATTACACAGCCAGGTCTGTAGCAATGACCAAATACAGAGACACAACTGGCCACACTTATCGTACTCAGAATGTTTAAATCATGTCCACAGGCTGCCATTTTTTCAATCAACAACTCATACTTTACCAAACTACCAACAGTAACCTGTAAATTATTTGTTACAGTGACAGGTCGTTCAAGTGGGTTACCAAACTTCCATGTGTACATGCATGACACTTGATGTTTGTACGCCAGTGTTTTGGAAATATTTACAAAGTTGCAAACAATGTGAGCATGCCTTTTTAAAGGGCCATGCTTGCCCTCGAAACGCATGCACCACAGTCTTACCAGAGGACCAAACTGGATTGTCAGCCGCCAATAATGTGTCATGAAGTGGTGTTTTGGGGTAAGTTTTCTGTCTGGATAAAGACTTTTAAATAAATTATGGTGATCAATGATGAGCTGCTTTAAATAAATGGCCAGCCCTGTAGTTGTTACTGGGGCAAAAACAATGTCGCATATATTTCTTAACAGAAGGAACAACTGCCAGTGTTGACTGTCTTTGTTCACAAAATCTCCAATAAAAAAAGGCAAAAAAAGAAGCAAACACCACATTTGACTGGCTGTTTGTTTTACAGGGTTTTCTCCTGTTCTCAAGTTGAGTATGATGCTAGGCTTGCTCTTACCATTGTTGAAACCATAATCAAAGCTTGCAATCTTATCATTCAGTTGCTCCAATGTGAAGAGCTTTTCCGTGTATATGAAATGTTGCAACATTAGCTTAATTTCAAGTGGAGCTACACCTTCTAAAATGTCGTGCATCACATCAACACAAACATTTTCAGTTATGTGGAAATACTTTAGAGAATTAAGGCATGAATCTCCCTTAACACCAGTGGCGGAAGGATCTTCTTGAGCGACATGCAGCTGGTAATTTTCTTTGTCACGCAACTCAATCTTATCATCATCAAAGTCTTTTTGAGACATCTCTTTATCGACCATGCAAAAATGACAAAATTTTTTAGCAGAAAAGCTTTCAACAAAACCTCCAAGTGAATGGCAGCCAAGATTGTCAGCTGTGAAAACGCATATTGTTCCAAAGAGAATAGTCTCTTGGCCTCTAATGTTAACCTGAATACCTCTGGTTTCTAGTGATTTCAAATCCTCTAGTAATGGTGCAAAGATTTTTTCAAATCCATATGTTTCTTTATCGATTGAATTGAATAGAAGGCAGAGGTGAATGTTGGCAAGCGCAGAGTTAAATTCAACAGGCAAGTTTCTAATACAAAAATAAACAGCACCCATCCTGTGTATTTTGGTTTTTGACCCTAATGGGTTCGTTGTCTCTAAATCATCAAAATATAATTGAATTTGTAAGGCACTAGGATGTTTCTTATAAAGTTCATGTCTTTTGAAATGTAAACCATCACAATAATCATACATTTTACCATCATGACTATCAAAAGTCTGCCTGTAAAATGTTTGCATGTGTTCATTGCTGAAAAGAAACTTGACTGTTTCGGAAATTGGGATGTACTGACAAGTGTCAGCAGCAAGTCCCTGAGATGAAGTGCCATGCTTTCTGCCTGTGTGCCCTCTATAACCTAGGAATATTTCTGTGGGTTTAATTAATGAAAATTTTTCTGAAAAATGTTTGCACATTTTGTGCGTAGTGTCCACATCTTCAAACATGTTTCGTGCCTCATCAAAATTTTGAAGTAGGTTTTGGACAGCATTTTGTGGCACTGCAAAGTTGTTGAGCAGAGACACAGTTTTTTCTTGTAAACAATCCAATGTTTTCTCAAGTAACTCTTTTGTGCAGGTAATACTTTTCTGAACATCTGTAAGAGTGGTATTTGATGCAGAATACATTTTGGCAACAAAAGCTGCTGCACAGTTCTTGAGGTCTTGGGGATCAGGATTTACAGTCGTGTTAACATCAGTAGAACTGTCAAAACTGAAGTCCATATCAGTCTCTGAAGCAGCAGCTGAGATAGTGGGGATGGATGACGTTGGAGAGCTGGTACTATTTTCTGCCTCCGTTAAAAATGGAACGACATTAGCATGGGAATGGGCTCTTTTCAGATGTTTTGCATATGAGTTTATGTTGTGGTAAGTTCTTTGGCATTGGTCTTGACTGCACACTAAAGTGTAGTCCTGCCCATCGGAGAGTGCATGGACATGTCTGAGATGATAAATAAGCCTACGAGCATCCCGAGATATTTCTCTTTTGCACTCAGGGCAGATGAACATTGTCATCTAACTTAGAGGACTTGGAGCTTGGCAGCAAGCTCAACAATTTTGGATCTCTTCCCACCGGAGATCTGCAGGTCATAGATGTGCTCGATGAACCCAAAGACTGAGGTCAGTTGAATGGGATAGGCAAGGTTACACACCCAATACACCTTGAAGAGTTTGTCCAGACTGCAGGTGAGGCCCTCTTCCTGGAGTGGAATGACTACCTTGTCATTGGGAGCCACGATGACGAACTGTGCTGATGTTTTGCTGGGATGTCCGATGCTCACTAAACGAGGTTGCATCACAGCAGCAGGGTCAGCTGTTTGTAGGAGGTCACGGAAGCTTGTTCCTGGCTGAAACAGTGTATGCAACACATTTTATTACTTCATGCACATATATGATCTTTGTTATGTTATGAATAATTAACTCATAAATATTTCTCTTTTTTAAGTCTTGTCACAAACAAGGATATTCTTACTTGTTTAATGTCCAACATGTAGGACAGAGCTGATTTGATGCTGCACTTTGTCCATCCCTTACATCTTCCTGACACAGTAGGGGGCAGATAATGTGTGAGCATCTTCAGTGCTCTGTAGCACTTTGATTCTGTAGGAATAGATGAATATACACAGAGTATCAGTACTATCCATTCATCCTAAGTTGCATTAATGTGTATATAAAGCCATGACCAAGTTTGCATAACTGATGCACTATGCAAGACTATAAGGTTATATGTGTGTCATCTTGAGAAGTCTTCCATGCACAGATAACACATAAAAGCATGATAATCCTACTCCATAAATAAACCAAGCATTACCAGCACTCTCAGCTTCTGGTGGTTCATCTTTTCCTTCAAGAGCAGCCAGCTTCAACAACTTCGGGACCATGGTTGCGTCCCATTTGCGAAGAAAAATGTCCGTCTTGTTTGGAAACATCTTCTCAAACTCTCTGTCAATCTGTTAAGTTTTACCAACAGGACAACACAGGAGTAATTAGATAAATGTAAACATCAGTCAGGGTAAGCAAAAAAATCCATTTGAGGGTGCAGGTGGTGATTAAATTTACTGACTTACCAGATATGGCATATCAACGAAACGAGGGTAATTCTCAACAATCTCTGCCAGAGTAGGCGATTGATTAGATATCCAATATCTTCGGTGGAAGTAGGTCTTGTCCATACCCATCTTGATCGAAGAAAGGTTCTCAGGACTAGGCTTCATCCTCTTGATCACAGTTATCCATTCCTGAACAGACTCATCACTTTCTGTGACTTCTTGAAGTCTAACAGTGACTTCTGATGAACCACCTCTTCTGCAATAACGGCGTTGATCATCCCTTAGTTTTCGGCGGATGTTCCTCAGCTTATCTTCCAGAAAGCCAGTGTGACTTGCTGGATCATAGAAGTGTTCCTTTACAACACATAGTACAAGTACAAAAAAAATAAATCAGTAATCTTATGAGCCACTTTTAAAATCAATCGGTGTAATGCATGGTTCACATAACTTAATAATATTCACTTACATATCCTTCATTTTCGTCCTCCATCTTGATGTTGAGTGATGGGAAAAGTGTCACAATAGTTCTGGCGAGAAGTTTTTTGTCCGCACTTATGGGATAACTGTGAAAAACATAATGAACAAGAAAAAGGACACATTAACATTGGGCATTACATTTGACCTCCAGTTAGGGGTGCACCGATCGATTGGCCATGATTTCGTTAATTTTAGGGGATCGGTGATCGGCTGATCAATACATGTGAAACCAATCTTATCCACTGATCAAAACTACGTCGCAAAAGTCCTTGTGCTCTGCTTTAAAGGAACGCTGGCTGACAGCCCCCACTGTTGTTGTATATGACAGCGGAGCATATGTCCAACAAAACCACATATATCTCGGGAATGGTAATAGATAGCGACTTACTGTTTGTCTCTGTGAAGAAAACACTTCAAGCTTTGAGCCGATAGCTCCAGTATTTCTCCAGGAAGTAAGCTAAGATAAGAGTTTGTTTTGGAATCTCAGTGTCCAATCGCATTATCGAGTGGTATCATATGAGCTGAAAGATCCAATTGTAGAGCCTTTTTGCCGTGGCGTGCTGTGTCAAAGATCATTAGTTGTCGAGATGCTTCACTCTGTCTTTTTAAGTCATCTCCATGAATGAAATTTTTTTATGAATGCAACAATTGATGTCTAAAGACTAATATCTCAATGAATAGTATGGAATTTTATACAGTATTGAAATATATGCTACTATTATCCTTTTTACTTGTTTTTGTGCAACTTTTTTTCGTTCTACATTAGAAAAATAAACTGCAAAGGGTAAAGTATGTGCTGTAACACAGACAGAAACTGCTTCCTAGAATGGTATGAGAAACAGTGAGCAAATGGGAATTTTTTGCAGATTTGGTAGTATTATGAGGTGAAAAACCGGTATCTGTTGGTCAGATTTCTTAAAGATTGGTGATCGGCCAGAAAACCGCAATCGGTGCACCCCTACCTCCAGTAGTCCAAAATAAAAGTGAGAAATGTCTACTTACAATCCCTTTTTTTCAACCAGGTAACTGACAGCTGTTGTTACCAGTGCCTTCCTCCATTTTTCTGTAAGGGTACCATTCTCCTCGTAAAATGCAAAAATCCTGGGATCTTTTTGTTGGAGTTGACTCTTCACACTCTCAGGATCAAGGTCACTGGCGGCTGCTGAAATCTGAAGGAACATTACATATACACAGAATTTTAATTAAACCAGTATACTGCTATAGAGACATTTCCCCTTTATCTAAGCAATGGGATAAAAATACTACACATAAAAGGCACACATAAGGTCCCTAAACAGTAGGCTTTCCACCGATCGGATCTGCTTGATCGGATCGGCCGATATTTCACATTTTTTTCATTTTTTCTGATCGGCCCAAAAGTTTTCCTTCACCGATCTGATCAATGACGTCATTGTCATTGTGAAACTGCTCCTGTTGGAGCTGCTTGTGATCTGTTAGCTGCAGCTGTGACACCGCTTGCTAGTGATGCTGTGTAAATTAGATAAATAAACCAAAACTTTATTGTCCGCCTGGCGCGTAGTAAGTCCCTTTCACACTCCCTCTTGAAAGCAGTCATGGTGCGGACCTATTTCTTTTATACCGTTCCGCTGTTATAAACGTTCTGCTCGCTGACCGAGCTGTATCGGACATGTAGCGTCATAAAAGCTGAGATGTTGCGGCGCGTCGTTCTGACTGAATGGGCTGAACACACAAGAAAACGTTGCGGACAGAGTCGAAGGGAGGCTGTGCTGATCCGGAGGATGAAATAAGTCTGCAAGTCAGCGGCATGTTTTAACAGACAACCCTGGTTAAAGATCAAATGGACTTTACCGCACTTATTCCATAATGTAAGTCTAAAAATAGCTTAAAGCATAAACGCTGCAAAAACATAAATCAGTCATTTAAACGGATTAAATTTTTTTTTAACAAAGAAAATAGAGACGTCTCACTACTGTGACTAAATAATTTCATAGTTATTAGACAAGCGATACATAAAAAGAATGAAAAATGAATGAGTTTTATTAATGTACTGAGACAGATCACTGCCGTTTTTTGCAGTATACTCGAAAAGTAATTCAATTGCATTAAAGTAGTCTACAGACAAGAAGTTAAGATTTTTAGATTCTCCTTAATCTGTATACAAATGGCGATTTTTGATTTCTCATGTGATCGGATCGGTGATCGGTTTTTTCAAGCTCTCTGATCGGTGATCGGCCTCTAAAATCCTGATCGTGTAAAGCCTACTAAACAGAATTATGTTTAGTGACCTTCCTTAAATTAACATTGAATAAACATACCTGCTGGATTTCCTTTTCCTGTGTGGTAACAGCAGTGGCACTCACATCACAAACATCTGACTGAATGGACTTGAATAGAATTTGGAATTTATCCATGTTTTCCACATTACAAGTCACATCAGTGTCTATGTATTCATTAAAATCTGAACAAAACTTCAGAATTCTGGTCATTTCTGCTTTGCACATGAGTGCAGATGTACACGCCTCAGTAATGTCTTTGACATTACCAAAAGTGTATGTCTTCTTGCAAATTTCTCTACCATCCAGGAGGACCGTTGTTAGAGACCTGGGAGAAGCCATTCTTCTACATGTGTATAAACAAACACACAGTGACAACGCTAGATTAGCACAAATTCAATACAACACAAAACTGACAACAGAAGGACATCACAGCCTAAGAAATTACAATACACATAATTTGAACAGGCTACATTTTCAACCATTATTAGTCCAGTACCCATATGCCTTACCTTAATTATGTTGGCAAACTTGTGGAAACAAATCTGCAAAATAAAAAGCCAAAATGAATGTTTGAATTTAATGTTAGTCATAAACCAAACATTATTATAACACATCATGACCAGGCTACAATTTCAAACAAGCCTAAAAAAATCATAAATTAAATTAAAAGGAACTATACCTAATTTTATTTTAATCTTTCTAAGAGAAATGGTTTCTACACTGTATATTATGAGGTAAAAGGGGTTAATCCATAAAAATGAATGACCCTTTTACCACGTAACATACCGTGTAGAAACCAGTTTACTTAGAAAGATTAAAATAAAATCAGGTGGTTCCTTCAAAGGCAACGACAGAGCTCAGGAGGGTACTATGTTGTACTCGCTACGATGTTAGCGAGTACTAGCGCCTTTCTCTCTCTCAGCAGCAGCAGCACCGCAAATAAAAAGTAATGCAGTATAAATGAAGCGCTGGAGCCGCGGGCCGATACGCGACCGTCTCTGACAACTAAAGCCTCGACTGGTAACAAGTACAGTATGAGAGCCGTTTTGGTGGGCTAGTTGGATGCTAACTTACCTTGGCCGCTAACACCTGCGCCCCAGCTCATCACAACAGCAACTCCTGCTTGTTACACCCTAACACTAGAGGCTCTCGTTGTTTAGTGACAGTCGGGGATCTTCCCGCGGCTCCAGTGCTCCATTTGGACTGTATCTCCTTTCCATTACGGTCCAGACAACTGTTACTGCTGCTGCCGTCGGGGCAGGAGGCTGCCATAATGTGTTTAAGCAATCATTGGTGATAACGCCACTGACTGGGCTGAATTGATTACTGATATTTGACACCTCGAAACGCATTATTCTGCTTATACCATATCCACTTACGAAATAGATACATGTTATATCAATTATTTACAGTTTATTGTTCGTTTTCCCGTAAAATTCATGTTTGTTTGTTTTTTCACAAAGACCAATAAGGGGAATAAAAGGAGCGGTCTTCAGCAGCCTGACGGTATACCAGCGGAGGAGATGTTATGGGTCAAATGTTACCCGACACAGATTGTTATTTCAGAGGGCCACTGCACTTACTGCTGATGTTTCCACTGTCATGATGAGCTGAGGAAAATTGCTCGCCGTGTCGCCATTGCCACGGCTACAAACTAGCGTTTGAGCCAGCGCAGTGATATTTAGAATTGTGATCAGACAATTTGACCGGAACGTGTTACTTAACTGACATGTTGCTATGACAACTCGCGCCGTTACGTCTCCCGTTATGTGCTCAACATTGTTAACAGCCTCAGAAAAAATATATTGTCTGGTGAGAGTCGACGTTTTGAATTTTATCTATCACCATTGTTCGAGGTTTAGCATAGGTAGCAATATGGCTAGCTGTTCGTTAGCAATGCATTTACACATCGAAAACGCTATTTTTGTCAGTAGGTTGCAGTCACAATTTCTCAGCAAATACCAATATTACACCCATTAAGACACAAAAATGTGCAAGCAGACTGCAACAAGCTTACCTTCATTTAGAAATTTTGACGATGCAGCCGCTTAGGTCCGGTACCATCCACCTAGATCGACAAAAAGGCAGGAAGGCGGGCAAACGTCCCTAATACGTGAGGTTTGACGTAGCCGACGTCCTCCTGACCTGACTCCCCCCCCCAGTCTCCAGCATCCCGGCTGATTGGCCTAAGCTTATGACACAATTTTTGTGTTGAGTGTCTGTGTGACTTTCCTTTCAGGAAAATCCTGTGATTTAACACAACATTTGTTAAAATCATCATTACACAAAAAATGTGTTGCTTCCCAACACATTCGTTTTATGAGTGTTGGTTGCAAACTGAAATGCAACATATTGAGATGGCTTTGTAGAACAGAGGACAGCCCTGAAAAAGGTGTGGAGGGGGAAGAGGATTCGCTGTTCCTGTCTGGGTCCTGAAGGTCACAGGCATCCTTTCTAGTGGATGTTTCTGTATTTTCCAAAGAATTATGATCACTTCATCCACTGCTTCTCTCTTTCTTCTTTGTCATTTTAATTGTCAGCATCATGCTCATATTTTATTCACAAATTGCACTAAAATACTTCTGTTTTTTGTAAAACACTATGATTTTTCCTGTACATGTAATATGGTACACAAATAAATGTATTCGGTCGCATGCCACACTGCTTTGCTATAGTTTGGTTAAGACTGTGCGACGGACAGTGTTTATGAGCCAGATGGCGGTCTAACACTGGTTAGGAAGAGGTGTATATGCACAGATGCATGATTGCTGAAAAACAATTCCCTCCTTCTTCCATTGAGTTTATACTCTATGCATCATTTATTGTATAGGTGAACATCAGCACTGCACTGTAACTGTAATGCCAACGCATAAGATAACCAAGACTCACTGCAGTTCTCATCCTAAACACTAGGTGCTGCTACTGAGAACACGACAGCCAGGAGGAAAAGCAGTTAAAAAGGTCAAGTCTCTTATTTTGTGTGCCACTGGAACTACAATTTCAACTTACCTGATTGCAGCTTTTTCCATTTGTTTTTTGCACTAGTTGTACCTTCCTGGGTTTTGACGGGTTGAATAGATGCCTGTAGAATCTCACATTTCTCAGGCAGCATGACCAGGTTACTGAAATGATACCGAGGCAACCAACATGCCAAACACTGTTCATTTGAGTTAATTTCACTATGATTTGAAATTCAGCATCTACACCCTATGGTCACTTTACTAGGAACCCTTTTAAAGTAAACTTATTGCCATGTTCCACCCCATCTGACCCCATCTGACATCAGCTTGAAGCCTTGATCCAGCTTGAAGCATGGCAATATGGATCCATGCTTTCATGATGCTTCCAGCAGATTCTGAGCCAAGCACCTGAATGTGGAGCTGAAATGGAGACTCATCAGACCAGCAACGTTTTTCCATCTTCTATTGTCCAGTTCTGGTGAGTCTGTGTGAATTGTAGCCTTAGTTTCCTGTTCTTAGCTGACAGGAGGGACACCCGGTGTGCTCTTCTGCTGGAACCCATCTGCTTCAATGCTGGACGTGTTGTGTGTTCAGAGATGATATTCTGCATAGCTTGGTTTGACTTCTTGTTGCCTCACTATAATCTGCAACCAGTCTGCCCATTTTCCTCTGACTGCTTCTCACTGTATATTTTCTCTTCTTCAGACCATTCTCTAGAAGCCCTAGAGATGGCTGTTTGAAAATACTCAGACCAACAACCACGCTACATTCAAACTTCAGCAGGGTATCTTCATCATGTCTATATGACCAAATTCATTGGATTGCTGGCATGTGATTGGCTGTGTAGATACCTGCGTTAACAAGCAATTGAACCAGTTCACCTAATAAAGAGGCTGGTGAGTGAACTCGACATATTTTTTTTCTAAACCTGTAAAACCTCCTAACAAAACCTGAACAGAATGAAATCAACATCACGGCTAGTCTCTTCCTGTTTGTTTACATTTCAGTATCTTAACCAAGGACACTGACACATGAACTTGGACAACGAGCTGCCTCCTGCTTCAGCTTCCTCTTTTAACGGAACAAAGCAAAGCTACTCCTAACTTTGTATAATAATTGAAGATTATAAACTTTATATGGGTTTATTGTAAAAAAAATTCATGAAGGCTTAAGAACATGTAGTGGATCTTTATTTTGTTCCAAAGTTGTATGCAGCTCTATGTGAAACAATTATTTCTTTGTTGTTCACTGATGTGCTTTATACAGTCGTGTTCCTGTTTTCTCTGAGGGAACTCGAGCGATTTATTGCAATTACTTTCTCTTAGTTTCTTCTCCATTTGCTGCGTATCACTGTCACCAGACAGAGTTTTTGAGGATGAAAATAGTTTTCTTTTTATCTTTTGTCATTTTCACTCTGTCCTGATATTTTCTAGGATCTACACTTGTTTTTGTCTTGGAAGCAATACCGGTTGTCTTTTTGTCTGAATGAACATGCTTTGTGTGATATCAATGGAGAGAAAAAAAGGATGATTAGAGTTTAAAGGCCTTCACACAGTGAATTCAATCTCTTTTTTTTTTAGCTAAGTAAACACTGATGTTTTTAAATGTGATTTTTCTGTCATCCATTTCCAAAAAGAACATTCATGCATCACTGTTTACCAAAGGAAAATCTTCCCTGATGTGACATCATGTGACAGTGAGCTTGCAACTTTTTGACAGGATTGAGATATTTTCCTAACAGTTTCCAGCCTTCAGTGTACAAAACGGCACACTGAACGCAGCAAGATGTACATGTGCTCCGACATGCACAGTTACCTCAATTTACAGACCATTTCATACAATAACAAATTATCAACAGTAACAATACTGAAAAAGAAGATAACATCTTTTTATTTGTGCTTTAACTGGGTAAACCTCACATCTTCACATCGATTTTATGTGCTTCATCATCATGTTTTTGATCATAATGCAGCATTTATACAGCATCATCTCACCAACTGTTTACATAGATAATATTTGATAGATAATAGATAATATTTGTCAGGTCTGGCTGTTAACATTTTATGAGGAGGATTTAGAAGTCGTAAAATTCCCAGACGTGGCCCAGCCACCAATGATAAAACATTGGCAAAACTGGTCATATTTGGTTATTTGCATTATCAGTTAAATAAGTCTTTAAGTGAGTCAGTATTAATAATTTAAAAAGAACCCATTTCAGAAATAATTTTTGATAATAATTGCATCCAGCGTATGGTGGCTCTGAGTGGCCAAAAGATTCTTGAAAGAGATTTGACTTTTAAGATAGATTTGTTTTGAAAAGTGCTAATGTGGCCACAAATCTTTGGGTGTTTACACATTTGCATGATTTGCATTAAACAAAATCATGTTTATTATGAAAATGTGACAATGCCAGACAACAAATAGACTTAGTGTGCAGAAGCTTTCATTTCTGTATTGTTTTACACAATATACATCACACCAATTTTAAAGTCTTTACACTGGCTTCCAGTTAGTCAGAAAATAGATTTTAAAGCTCTTCTGATTGTTTATAAATCCCACAACGGTTTAGGCCCAGAATACATTAGTGATATGTTCA
>JBAMHT010090047.1:0-12418 GCA_037177075.1 Craterocephalus fluviatilis | reverse complement strand
TGCCAAGGGCTCCATGCCAGCACGCACTGCTAGGTTGTGCAGCATGGCAGTGACTGCAATCACGCCGGCAAGGGTGTCAATACCCCCTGTAATCCCCTCGGTAGCAGTCATACCCAGTACTGCCAGGGCCCTCTCCTCCTCCGCTGTAAGGGGTGTGGCGACAGCAGCCCCCCCGCCCGTCCCAGTATGGTCCCTCCTGGCCGCAGCCCACTTCCTCTTGGCCGCGCTGGTGAACTCCTGCCATTTTTTCCGGACC
Source organism: Craterocephalus fluviatilis (assembly GCA_037177075.1). NCBI lineage: Eukaryota > Metazoa > Chordata > Actinopteri > Atheriniformes > Atherinidae > Craterocephalus > Craterocephalus fluviatilis. Next base: position 12,162 of record JBAMHT010090047.1, on the reverse strand, counting down.
TATTCAGCCGATCTCGAGGTGCCCGACACTGCTGTCACTTTTGACGCGATGGCCTCCCACACCTGCATCTTTTGTTTGTTGGTGTGGGCACCCCGAAACCGGCTGAAGAGGACCGTGCTGTTGGCCTCCACCTCGTTCACCAGAACCATGACCTCGTTGGCCCGGAACGCCGTTTTTCCTTTTTCTTCCTCGTCTCCATTGTTGTATAGACACCCATTCATCGTACCTATTTATTGCCACGCCATGCTGTCCGTTCAATCAGTGTTAATTGGCACCGGGTGACAAACTTATCATGAATATTGACAACGCGCCACAAAGATTGGTGCTAAATACAGTATTTAGTGTATCTGTCCCTGATCAGCACACGCAATATTTTGTTTTTCTGGACGTAAAACAGGAGACATCATGTAGGCTTAAGCATTGATGTGGCAGAGCGCTATTTTGTGAATCTGAATGACATGATTATTGTTATCTAAGGGTAAACACATGGCGTTACACCTGTCCGCTGCATCAGCACTCATGTTCAGCACCAACTCATGGACAGCTCCACCCGCTACGAATGATCTTAAGATGATCTTACAGACGTTGTCTCTACGAGCATGTTTGGGAAACGCACGTTAAATTTTAACGATTGCTCGTTAGATATCACTTAAGTTCCTTTGCTATTGGAAGGAATCATCGTTATTGGGAAACGCGGCCCTGGTTCCTACGCCAGAGTCAGATCAGGAACCTGTCAGGTTAAAGCTGAGCGAACAGGAGGATGTGAAGTGTGCAGATTCACCCTCAGCCTCCTCTGAAACGACGCCTCTACTCTTTGTTTGAATCAGAGAAGGTTTGTTTGGTGACCCTGATTGCTTCTGTTATCAGATTACCCTCCGGCCTTCTGAAAGCGGCGCGTCTATCTCTTTGCAAGCAGCAGCTCATGAGAGACGAGCGTGCCGAAGTTAGCGCTGTTAGCTTACAAACAGGCCGGCTGGTCCGTGTGGACGCACCTGCTCTTTCTGCTGCCTCCTCCACAGAAACACTCACTCTGCTCGGGAGATCATGCTACATATGTAGGAATGCAGAGCTGTTATAGCCTTCCCCACAGTGCTGCCCCGGGCACACACGCGCGCACACGCACACACACACACACACACAGAGCACTCACACACACACACACACACAGACACACACACACACAGACACACAGACACACACACACACACACAGACACACACACACAAACAGACACACACACGCACACACACACACACACACACACACACACACAGAGAGCTTCCATGTGTAAGAAAAGGTGGAAAAATATGTTTTTTTTAAATATTTTGGTGGTAATCTCTAATGGTACATGTGTAATAAATCATACATCATCAGTGTAAATAAACTGTGAAATAAAATGATTCCTGTGGAAGGTAAACACGCGCACACGCAGACCGGCTCATGAACATGAAGGTCCACGTGCGCGGTGCGAGGGAGGCCGGGGGAGGCTGTGAAGCCAGCTGTGCAGCAGGAAGCGCTGCCAAGTGACGGCAGATGATGAGACGACACACCGGCCGAGTCCAGATGGCCGCCACATCTTCACTTCACAGTTATGCGGCTCCGCTTTGCATATTCTCACTTACTTCTGCGCTGGTTTTAAAGAGTTGTGTTCACCTGCTTGTCCTAACGCAGAGTTTTACATCACGTACGAACATTTTCAGACTCAGATTCTCCTGTTAAATTCCTGCCGGTTAGTTACTGATGAGAGAGTCCAAACTGGAGCGTGCTGTGTTACACTGGAGCATAAAAAAGGGACTTTATACACAACTGTACAATAAGGAGGGGTCTAAATTACCAGCTCAATCACAATACAATGTTATATTCATTTAATGGAGCAATACAATGTTTGCTAATATCTCAAATTCATCCCAGATCCGGTTTCAGTTCAAATCAATTTAAGATTGACATGAAACAATGTCACGTGTAACTAAACAGTCATTTCCATTCATATCAGAATCATAGAAATCAACTAAAACATCATTTAACATTTTTATCTCTCAGCTTACAGGTTTAAGTAAATCAATTTAAATAACAAAAACTATCTGTTCCTGTAATAAAGACAAAATCAACATACCAGTGAAACTCAAATTAAAAACGTTTTATAAATAAAAATGTGGTTGATAAATGGTTACTTTACATTGATATTGACCAAATGACCAATAGATGTAGATCGATGTATTGCTACAACCATGATAATAAGTACGTGTAATTATCTGTAATTCTCCTAGCAGTAAATATTGAGAAAACAATACAATAAAAACTTACTTCACATAACTAGGCATTTCTGCAAGTTTCAGCATATCAAACTGATATAATCTATTTTTATTATACACTTGTGTTTTTAAAGTTTTGCATGAAAACTAGAAACAAGTACAGCAATTTGTTGAAATATGTAAAAATATTACACTTTGACAAGTTTTCTTCTTACATCTTGAAAATTGGAGAGAATTTCATTTTATTTTTTACATCTAAAGTCTTGTTTGGCCCTTTTATAAAATGTAAAAAATTAAAACTATTCTGTATATTTACTGTTTATGTGGTATGTCAGGATTATTGTATTGCAAAAAGTGTCCACCAGGGGGCAGAAGGCAAGTATCAGATTGTCTTCAACACGCTTTTGAGCCAAGTCTTTACCATAAAGTGATGCATTAAGTCCCAAAATCTGTACCTGATGGGGTTCAGGCAAGGATTCTCAGACTGGGTCCTCAATGGCGGGCGTCCTGCAGGTTTTCCAAGTTCCCCTGCTGACTTCCCAAAGTTCTTTGGGTGTTTCTGCCTTTTGTTCAGTTCTCTGTCCAGACGATCCCACACTGCTTCAGTAATGTTTTCTGGGCTCTGGGAGGACCGAAGGGTTTTTAAACAGCTATCCCAAACCACAGCAGTGTGTGTAGTGTGTGTGGACTAAAACATGAAGGAGGCCAGTTTGTATTGATAGTACTGACGAGATCCTCATCAGCTGTGTTTCCACAAAGATGATCTGTTTTAGGACTTGTTCCTCTCAGTGTTTATGGCAGCTACAGCCGTGATCTAGCCAGACAGCCTTAAAGAAGATGACTCTTCTCTCCATGAGAAGTTACATTTGCAGTTTGCATTGATTTACATTCTCAACTGTTGTCAAATCTTTCTGCTGCTCTGCTCATCAGTAGCTCAGACAATCATCAACAGGCACCATTAACACATCTTGTGGTCATCCACAGGCAGGATCATAAGAAGTTTAAGGCCTGGCATGGTCTGCATCTTCGTCTGACTCTGAGCTCTCATCTGTAAAAGATCATTGTAAATAAATCAATGTTTTTATTTATTATTATGTCAAATAGAGCTTGCTGTTGCTATACGATTGATCATCCTGCAGGATTGTTGACAAAATCAACATCAGGAGACCATTAATGTTTACTATGCAATGGCACCCTCAGCCCTCTCCTGTTAAGTGGAGGTATAGATTAAAAAATACAATTTTTACAGGCATGGCGAGTTTTTTGTTAAGGGTTGCAATGACCACCGCTTGGGTACGTCCTCGCCACCGTCAGGCCTTTTTTCAGTTTTTCACTTATTTTCTGAGATTTTGCTTGCTGTAGACTTCTTCTTCTGTCCAACACCTGTCCAGTTGCCCTGTGCTGCACACCATGTTCAGAAATAACTCACATTATCACGATAAACATGCTATTTTCTGTCTGTCAAGCAGCTTTACCCTTAGGCATTTTTAATAGGTCGGAATAGTTCATTAAGATCAAATGTAAAATTGGGCAGAACACCTTATCAGCAAGGTCAGTCACTTTAGTTTGGAGTTTTTTTAAGTTTAGATGATTCATGGGTCTGTAAGTGGTTTAACAAAAAAACAATAAAACACACATTCCTCTGAAAATAGTCAAGTACAAGGATGCAGCCAGTGATGAAAGAAAAAGTTAAAAGACCTTCAGAAAGTCTGGTCTATTGCTCAAGGCCACTTTAAAAAATTACAAGAGTCTGCGTGCTTGGAAGAAAAATATAAAGAAATAAGAACATATCCAGATTTTTCTCTGTAGAGTCTGAGGATTAAATTCTGTTTAGCCTAAAAGCCACTAAGATCAGCTTTAAGAATAATTCTATCCAAATGAACTGTCTTAACTGTTTAGCTGTACTATTCCTATGAATATGGATTAAATAATAGATTTATCTACAACCCCTATAAGCCAGTTAGAGATATTTCCGACTCGCAGCATCATGAAAACAATGGAGGCATGGCTGAAATGACGAGACATTCACTCAGCTCCAGCTCAAACCTGCAAACCAGGTCTCAACCAATCAAGCGAATACTCGATGGATGACTGAACAGATATCACAAGGCCACGGCCAGAAGAGGGACCCCTCATCAGTATCCACAAAATTACACTGTAAAAAACATGGAAAAAAAAGTAGTAAATATCAGGAGCATGTGAATAAAAGTGGAAAATTCATTTAAAATGATGAAAAAAATACAGTTTATACCTTATTTGTCTTTTGTTTTATTTTTTATTTTACATGTTAAGGACACCCACATGTATGAAAAAATTAAATGGCCTCTAATTATAGTTTCAGGCCTTGCTCAAGGGCCCACAGTGACTATAGTCTAAGTTCACTTCTTTAATCTTTAGGCAAACATTAAACATGTACCCTTTATACTATATGACAGCATAAATCTATACCCAGTAAGATAACACATTCACCTTCTATTTGGGTGTTCAGCTTTGTTTTTATGTGTTTTTATAGTCACAAATGTTTCTTGTTATTTTACATTAGACATGTAAATTTGCAGTCTTTCTATAGTCTTTTGAATCATTATAATGTAATGGAAGTTACAATCCATTATAATCTTATTGTTATTAAAAACAAAGGAAAAACCTGGTCTAATACAGAAAAACTGTTATAATTCAGACAGTTTTTAACAGTGTAGAAGTCCACAACAAGTCCAGTGTGCTAACAAAATGTCAAATGAAGCCGCAAAGTTTTGACCTGTAAATGAGCTGAAAAAGTCTTTTTTTTCCAATAATAGGAAAAACCTATGATACCTATTATACTGAGAAAATGACCAATTTGTTCACTGTGTAGTTTATTTAATGCTCTATAAGCATGATTATAAACAAAATACAGAAATTCAGTTCAGTGAACTAAACGAAGACTAGTTGACAAGAGGCAGGTTGATACTGGAGGAAAATAAAAGTGCGATAAGTGAGCTTAGTAAGTAAAACATAGTTATAAACCGTTCAGAGCCAAAAGCTGTCACCTGCGACAGAAAATGACACATCCTAAGAAATATGGTAGCTCTTCAACTGGTCACACCATCAACGTAATTCTGTAATGTGATCGTAATTGATTGTAATGTGTCATATATCAGTCCAAAGTTTTCAGACTCCCCTGGAATTAAATTGGTAGGTTAAAAGTTCGAAGGTTACCTTATTTCAGAAATGTTTCATTTACTGTCACCAGCTACTGTGTCTGGTTTTAAAGGATTATACCATGTGTCACAGGCAGGAAATCACAAAACATCAATCAAAAATCGCAAGAAACAAAGCTAGAATCAGAAGAAAAACTTATTAACCTGGTAATAAACAAAGAAAAACCTGGTATATTATAAGATGGAAGCCTGGTGTGAAACAAGAACGGGAAGCTGGACAAAATGTACGAGGGACACAACTCTCATGAAATGTAACAGGACAAGAAGCCGCCGCTAATTTGGTATTTTTCAATGCAGTCTGGATAGAAATAACCTAAAGCAACAGAACAGAAACTAACGGGGCATGAAGATGGAAACCCTGGTTAACATAAAAGCAGGATCAGAACATCAGATGGTAAACGGACTGTACTTGTTTAGCGCTTTTCTAGTCACATGACCACCCAAAGCACTTTAACACTACATGTCTCATTCACACAGCGCCTATATTGATAGGGGCTAAGTTTCTAACCATTCACACACATTCACACAGCTGATAGGACCAGTGGCAGACTTACCATTAGGCAAAACTAGGCGGTTGCCTAGGGCCCCAAGTTCCCTGAGGGCCCCATCAAACTAATCAATTGTACAGTTATTACTTATTTTGGCACATTAATTGTGTTTTTAATTAAAATCGGATCGCTAAAAAAACACCACAGCAGAATGCCAGTGCACTATCAAATGTGTGTGTCTCAGTGCCCCCCCTTCATTCTACACCACATTGGATCAGTCCATCTCATCCAGGAAAACAACACAGGAAACTCCGCGGGTGCAGACAGGTGAGCCGAGGTGTGAGAAAGAGATGGGAAAAGAGCAAAATAGAGGAAAATTGGGGAAGATGAAAAGAAGTTACGCAAGCATGGCTGAAAAGAGAAGGAAAAAAAAAAAACAGAAAAATATAACTGTCATACTTACTAACAGCAAAATGCTCCAACACATAAAATCAGATCTCGTACAATGAGATTTTATGAGAATTATCTAATAATGTGCTAAAAATTCATTCATGGAAAGACCGGAAAATCCCAGTTGTACCTTGTCTACATTTTGGAAATATGACTTTACAAAAAAAAAAAAACTACAACAAATACACATTTATAAAAGTCCCATGTCTTTTTCCCCCTTTCCGTACTTAAATTATAAGCTTTCAAGTACGCAGCGATTCCAAACTTCAAAGGTCCATTTTTGAAAGACGGCGTCATGTTGAGAGTTCGTACTGATGTACGTTGTTTTCCAGCTGAAAACCTTTCCAGTGATGCATTTGGTTTAGTAAAAGTCAAAGTTTCTATTATCTTTGTGACATTTCCAGAGCATTTGCAAAGGGAAGTTTATAAAACTAAGTTTTTTGTTTTTTGCTTTAATATATTCCAAAAGATGTGAATTCAAAGCTGTGCGTTATTTTGGAAGCAGTTTTTTCCTGATGTGATGCTTTGAAACACTCTGCAGTTATTCTGACACTGAGAAGAATAAACAAACATTACTGTAAGAGCTCAGAGAAGGATTTTCTGCTGTTAAAAAGAACATTAAGGTTGCTTTTAAAGTGGCACTTCCTGTAAGCCCCATCCCCCATCAACGCTGTGTTCGAGGCCTCGCCCCCTTCTCCCATTTAGACCGAAGGGCAGTGATTGCAAGTTTTTGCAAGTCTGCAGCACTCACAAGGGTCTGACTACTCCTAAGGATTACATCATGTACTGCCTACTCTCAGGAGGAAAGGACGAAGTGTTTCTGAACACAATCACCAACTATAGTGTTAAAGTGTTTGACATTTGACAAAAACACATTCAGCTTTTTGCGATCTTATCAAAACTGCAAATATTCAATTAAACTCAAATGTTAAGTTCTTTTGTATCAAATGTTGCAGAAACTACAAAATAATAAGTACAAATGAATAAATCTGAGGACAAATCAGAGGACAAGCTCATTAAAAATTTGTGTTGTTTGATACAGTGCTCATGGTTCAGTACACACCTGTATTGAATGATTCAATATAAATACAAGTATTGATGCACAACTAATAAATATATAAACATGTGTATATTTAGTTTATAAAATTATTTAAGTCAACTAATTATTTTATTGCATTAAAATGAAAACTTACCCACTGTGTACTGAACCTAATAGTATTGTTTAATAGTAAAGCACTTTGTGATGCTTCATGTATGAAAACTGCTATATAGTTTGATTTGATTTGAATGTTATGATTGTAAATCACAGCACTCAGAGGAAAGCACATCATGCTACTAGAGCACAATCTAACACTTACACTGCATATAAAGGTGGCGCTGGAATGATCAAGATCATTTTCTTGCAAACAGATGAAATCAATTTGGTCCAGATTCCTGACTCTGGTTTGAAGCTTTGAGAAGCTTCTTGAAACATTTTTTCTTTTTAAAATTCAGCCAAAGTTAACCTGGAGAATCAGCTGGAAGTGTCACGCGACTGATTTTTCATTTTGAATGTTTGTAAAAAAATTAGTTATTTTTAATCAGTAGGAACTGATATTAGAAACAAATTAACATTCTTTCAGTGTCAAACAGCTTATTTCAGCTTATCTCATCCCTAAATACTGAAAGCAAGGAAAAAAGGTTTTCCTTGCACAGTTTTTGCATCTATGTACCAATTTGCATGATTTTACCTCGCAGCCTAACCATCAGATAAGTTCATGGACAATAGAAACAACTTAAAGTCAATTATAATAAGTTATGGCGAAGCTGTGAATCTCTTGGTTTTCTCTGCAAAGCTGGTATGTTTCTGTCTGTGTACATGGGTAAGGTGGATTCTAAATTGGCTCTACAAGCACAAACATGGATGGATATTTGCAAGTTGGTCTCTTTGTTGACCCTGTGACCTCTCCAGGATGTCCCGCCCCTTTCTCACACGATAGCAGCTAGAATAAGCACCAGCATTCCCAGTGACCCCAAACACGGACAGGCTGCCGTTGCCTTAAACATGCCACATTCAGCACAGACATCAGTCAAAGAATAAAAAGTGTTTAGTAAGGCGGTGTTCAGAAAGCAGTGATTAAAAAGTCCGTCCTCTGCCCACATTTCTGAATCCTGTAGAGATTAATGAGACTTAAGATGTACACTGCCGCCCCCTCCTCCAATTCTCAATTGTTCAGGTGAGTGCTTCTTGGTTTGCAGAGGCACACACAACAATTACCAAGAGAAATGACTTTTCTTTTTTCTAAAAAAAAAAAAAAACTTGTGACAAACTGCATTCCCTGAGCTCCCGTACGCAGCTCAGCCACAATTACTTCATCTCCAGATCTGCTGCTCTGTTCCCACTTTATTCATTCCAGCTCAGGGGCAGGGCAGCTGTTATCACTCTGCAGGCAAATAATGCCTTTATTTTACATTGACAGAGTCTTTTCTTATATACAAGGTTTTTGTTGATTTTTTTTGTTTAGATTTTAGTATTTTTGGAATGTTCAGTTTTTTGTTTTTTTTAAATTCTCCCCTATATTATCCAAAATAGCCCCCAGTATTGAGCACCAGCCTTAGTATTGGTGTCCAGTTTAAAATTATCGTGACATCCTTATATGATTGGTTCTGCTTTACCGTTTCTTGCCAACGTGATTGGCTGTACCCGCTGTCACTCATTCTGATGAAACCACTGGCGCCGCTCGCTCACAGCAGAGCTCAGAACGTCGGAAGCAAAGTGAATATATGACCCCAGGAAGAAATACGGAGTGAGTTAATATAAAAGTTTGAATCGCAAAGAGACTATTCTCAGATGCCATTAACTCATTAATAATGATGATAAATCACTAATTTAATCTTTTTCTTTGTGAATCTTTGTGATATTTTATCTGGTGACAGAATTAAACCTGCAAAGACGGGGCTGCAGCAGGAGAAATGTAGAATCAGTATCTGTATGTTCATGAGGTCAGGAGGCAGAACAGAGCCTGGCAGGAAGTAATGGGAGGAGCAGGGATAGGTGGAGAGGCAGGTGAGCTCTCAGGCTTTAGTTTGTGCAGATTTTATGTCCATTTTAGATGCAAATAGAGCAAAAGAAGGAAAAAAAAACATTTTACAGGAACGTAAGAGAAGAACTTTTAGATCCAACCAATGCTCCTTTGTCCTGAGATCTTTGGTGTGTCTGTTCTGTGGAGGGTTCCATCCTTTATGTTAAAATGTTTTATTTTTTTACTTAATATTTTTTGTCTGTTCTTGAGATTCTTTATATATAAAAAGATTCTTTGACATCCTCCAAAATATTTGCCTAGTATTCATTGCAGGGCTTTCTGACGGGGCTTCTACAGCAGATTTGGAAGCTGCTCTAACAGAGGCAGGAAGGCAACCCCATACGATCAGTGATGCTGACTTTCTTTCTCCACATTCCTCTCGGATCTGAGTGATGAAGGTCTGCAGAGACTGAACAGCAGCTTATGCACCAGCTACATCAGTCACAAATTGAATGAGACATCAGTGAAACAATGTTTAAAAGTGTTGAATTTCTAGACAAAAGGAGGAAACTGTTTCTTCACAGAGCTACCTCAGTGTCAGTTCCTCCATTTTCTCAACAAGCTTGACATTTAGACATCAATGGGACTTTCTCAGGTCTGATTTTCTTTTCATCTCACTATTATCCACCATCAGATGCTTTTTATGCCTGCATGGCTCTGGACAGGAGGATTAGTATGGATGAGTGCGTTTGACTAAATAAACCTTGAAAACTCTGAACAGCAAAGCGGTTTGGAAAAGAGGATGCTACCCGAGAGGCTGTGAACACAATCGCATATGAAACAGTAGATGATCTGCACTTCACTACATAACGGCTGTTACCTTTAACAGTTCCCTGCCACGCAGCACGACTCTGTATCTGTATCCAACTCATACATATAAACATACACTGCTCTGTAAAAGACTCTATAACAGAAAAATGTGAAGGTCAGGGCCGAAGCTGATACTTTATCATGGAACACGGGTTAAATTGCTTTTAACAAATATCTAAACAGCCTGTCCAGGTCTTGATCAAGGGTGAGGGACGGATGGAGCGGGAGACTGGTGGGCAGATCGGGTAGGATGCTGAATCTGCATCAGTCTGTCCTGGTGAACGAGCAGCTCAGGATGTTGCGGTCCATCTACCTTCCTAAGCTCACCGATGGCCAGGAGCTCTGGGTAGTGACTGAAAGAACGAGATCGCGAACGTGATTGGCTGATTTGAGCCATCCATTTTCTTGCCACATATCCGGGTTGGGTTTGGAGGCAGCTGCTGAAGCGACTTCCTTCTCCCTTGACACTCGTTCCAGCTCATCCACTTGAATTTGCACCCAGTAAAATGAAAAAGCAGAGCCAGAGCTCCGCTGGTGTGATGTAAGCCGACTGCACCATGCAAACGAAAGGCTGAGCTACATTTGCACTGGATAAAATGATCCGAACATTAGCTGGTGGTGCTGAAGTGGTCAGGAGGCCCATTTTCTTATCACACTATGGAGCCTGAGCATGGCTTAATGCCACAATACCTAAATGTCATTCATTTATTTGTAGAATATTTCAGTTTTGTTCCCCTCCCAACTTATCTCTCCTAACTGAACTGTAGTGCAGGAACTTGTGTTCAGTAGTTTTTTTAAATTTCTACATCTGGTTTTGACTGGATTTGGGTCCAATCGTGCAAATTCTGCAACCCAGCTGAGATGCGCTGCCCAACATGCAGAGTTTGCATGTTGGGCATTAAGAGGCCTTAATGAGAACTTTAAAAGGGTTACGTTTTTCCTCCATTACAGCTGTAGCAACATCAGCCATTCAATTATAAAACAAACTACATGTTTTGCTGCTTAAACCATCCTGGAATGACAGACGGGCTCAGCGCTGAGGACGCTTCACTCCGTACAAGGAGGAATATTCCAGTTTGTGATTCTGAACTCTTTCCGTCACCCGAGGAGGCAATGTGTGCTAAACTGCTTAACCTAGCGAGACCGTTGTTTCTCCTCGCTCTTCCTCATTAGCAAGAAAACATCCAGAACTGCTCCTCATTTCAGGTTGGCCTCTCCTCAAGCTTCCCGTGGAGCTGTTATTAATTAGCTGCAGATGTTTAGAGGTGTCCTTCCACCGGCGGCTTTTTGTTATCTCTCTCTCTGTTTGTAAAAATGAATAGTTAGTGTTCATCCAGTCTCTGGGTTTCGATGAAACAAAATGGCTTCACATCTGAAATGATACTGGTGATGTTACTGGTCTGTAGCAAACTGCTGCAAATGTGTCCGTTGTCCGAATATAAAGCCACGATGAAGAGAGATTTCAGACCACTTGACAAATGAAAGTCTTTCCCTTAGCTTCATCCAGCCTCTGAGAGGAATGTTTGGCTTGTACACGATCAGATTCTCCACACTGCTCACCATCTGGCGTCTGTCTGCCAACCAGTGCTGGAAGGGCAGCGGTTACTGGGATTCACAGAATATGTGGAAGGAAAGAAACCTCCAAGCTGCTGGCAGGAAAACCAAAAAGGCTGCTCACAGGAAGGAAAGATGAAATGAAAGCTGGGGGGTCTAGCAGTTCTAGCAAGTTGTAGTCCTGCAGGTTTTCAGTGGGTCCCTGCTCCAACACACCTTTTTATTTACAACCATTGGTCAAGAATAATAAAGCCACAAAATAAAATATATAACAAAAAAATCTAATTTCAATCAAATGAATTAAAATCAATTTGATATTTATTCAATTTGATTACATTTAAAAATATTA